>JAQQSK010008715.1:0-13392 GCA_028658325.1 Potorous gilbertii
CATTGCCTACTGTGTGTCTTGAGTACCCAAAATATTCCACTTATCTACCCTTTTGTTTCTTACCCAGTACAAAGTGATTTAACTTTATAACACAATTTGAGATCTGGTAGCGCTAGATCACCTTCCCCAGCATTTCTTTTCATTAGTCCCCTTGATATTCTGGACATTTTGTCCTTATAGAAGAATTTTGATTTTATTTTGTCCAGGTATAGAAAATAATTGTCTGATAGTTTGATTGGTATGGCACTATATAAGTAAATTAATTTAGGTAGAATTGTCATTTTTAATATGTTTTTCTGACCTACCCATGAGCAACTGATGTTTTTCCACTAACTTAGATCTGACTTTATTTGGGTGAAAAGTATCTTGTAACTGTGTTCATATAGTCCCTGGTTTTGTTTTGGCAGGTAAACTTACAAATATTTTATACTGTCTACCCTAGCTTTAAATGGGATTTCTCTTTCTATCTTTTGCTGTTGGACTTTGTTACTAATATATAGAAATGCAGAAGATTTTTGTGGGTTTATTTTGTAACCTACAAATTTGCCAAAGTTGTTTCTATTTCAAGAAGTTTTTTTTTTTACTTGAAACTTTGGGATTCTCTAAGTATATCATCATATCATCTGCAAAGAGTGATAACTTAGTTTCTTCTTTGCCTATTCTAATTCATTCAATTTCTTTATATTCTCTAATTGCTGTAGCTAACATTTCTAGTACTATATTGAATAAGAGTGATCATAATGGACATCCTAGTTTCAACCCTGATCTTATTGGAAATGCATTCAGCTTATCTCCATTGCATATAATGCTTGTTAAAGGTTTTAGTAGATAATGCTTATTATTTTATGGAAAGTTCCCTTTATTCCTATGTTCTCCAGTGTTTTTAATAGGAACAGGTATTGTGTTTTGTCAAAAGCTTTTTCTTCATCTATTGAGATAATCATGTGGTTTCTATTAGGTTTGTTATTGATATGATCAATAATGTTAATAATTTTCCTAATACTGAACCAGTCTTGCATTCCTGGTATGAATCCTACCTGATAACAATGTATCATTCTCATGATAAGTATTCTTTTTGATAAAATCTTATTTAAAATTTTTGCATCCATATTTATTAGAGAAATTGGCCTATAATTTTCTTTCTCTGTTTTGTCTCCTCCTGGTTTAGGTAACAAAACCATATCTGTATCATAAAAAGAATTTTGGAGGACTCCTTCCCCAATTTTCCCAAAGAGTCTATGTAGTATTGGAATTAACTATTCTCTAACTATTTGATAGAATTCTCTTGTAAATCCATCCGACCCTGGACAATTTTCCTAGGGAGTTCATTGATGGCTTGTTCAATTTCTTTTTCTGAGAAAGGGTTAAGTATTCAACTTCCTCTTCTGTTAATCTAGGCAATTTCTAGTTATGATCACTATCTGTGTCTTTACCTCCATCCTCTTTCCCACTGTTTGTTCTTTTAGTTCTCCCATTTTCCTTCCCATCCTCAATAGAGTTTTTACTTTTGACCACTACCTCCCACAGTCTTCCCTTCCTTCTTTCAGCCCCTCTCCCTTTTACTCTTCTTTGCCATGACTACATCTTCCTTCCCTTTTAGCTTCTCCTCCCCTTTCTTCCCCCTTCCTCTCCTACTGCCTATAGAGCTAGTTTGATTTATATACTTAATTACATTTATTGTTTCCTCCTTGATCTAAATCCAATGAGAGTACCTCTCAAACAATGCTCATCTCCTTCCCCTGTTTCCCTCTACTATAATATAATTTTGTATTTCTTCCTGTGATAAAATGTACCATTTTCTTCTTGCTCCTTTTCACATCTCCTGTTACAATCCCTTTGTATGCTTAAATCAAATTTTTATCATGACATCATTTACTTTATATGCATTCCCTCTATCTATGTATATCCCTTATATATTTCATAATAGATGTACAATTCTCAAGAATAATAAGTATCACCTTCCCTTGTAGGAAGATAAACAGTTTGCCCAAATTGAGTACCAAGTTTTCCTTTTCCCCTGTTTACCTTTTTATGCCTCTCTTGGATCCTGAGTTTGAAGATAAAATTTTCCATTGAATTATGGCCTTTCTGTCAGGAAGGTCTGCAAATCCTCTATTTCTTTGACTATCTATCTCCTTGCCTGAAGTATTAGGCTAAACTTTGCTTGGCAATTTATCGTTGCTTGTAGTCCCAGCTCCCTTGCTTTACAGAATATCATATTCCATGTTTTTTTGATCTTTTAATGAAGAAGCTGCAAGGTCTCTGTGATCCTAACTGTAGCTCCTCAATATTTGAATGATTTCTTTCTAGCTGCCTGTAGTATTTTCTCCTTCACTTGATAGCTTTGTAGTTTGGCAGCAACATTTCTCGGTGTTTTTACTTTGGGATCCTTTTTGGGAGGTGAATGGTAGATTCTCTCAATGATTCTTTTGCCCTCTGGGACTATCACTTCTGGACAGGTTTTTTCTTGATGATTTCTTGGAAGATATTATCCAGACTCTTTCTTTCATCATGGCTTTCCGGTAGGCCAATAATTCTTAAATTTTCTCTCCTGGATCTATTTTTCAGGTCAGTCATTTTCCCAATTAGATATTTTTACATTTTTCTTCTATCTTTTCAATTTTAGATTTGGTTTGACTGATTCTTGATATCTCATAGAGTCATTAGTTCCTACTTGACCAATTCTAACTTTTATCAAATTGTTTTCTTCAGTTAACTCTTGCGTCTCCATTTCTATCTGTCCAATTATTCCTTTTAAGGAATTATTTTCTCCAGTTAGTTTTTGTACTTCTTTTTCCATTTGTCCAATTTTCTTAGTTAGGTTTTGTGCTTCCTTTTCCATTTGTTCAATTTTCCTTCCTAAAGAGCTGTTCTCTTCATAGAATTCTTTTTTCATACTTTTAAAATGTTTGGCCAGTTGTTCTTCTATTTCCTTCTTTATCTGTTCCAGGAGAGCCCTTCGTGCATGTGAGTAGTTCATAGTCCCTTTTGAAGTTTCAAATGGGAGTACAGTCTCAATACTTACCTCTTTGGTATTTGTGTTTTGGTCCTTGTCCCCATAGAAAAATTCTATGGTCTTTTCCTTCCTCCTTTGCTTATTTTTACTCATGTTGATAATGTTTTATGTATTGTGACCTCTGGTTCTTTCAGTTAGAAGTTGGAGAAACTGATGTTGAGCTGGCTGGCATGAGAAAGCAAAGGGCAGGTGCCTTTTTTTCTTTTTGTGTTTCCCTGGATTAGCCCTGGGGCTAGCTTGTTTAGTGTGAAGCAGGGATGGTCTGGTTATGGGAGATCTTCTCAGCTGAGCTAGAGCAAAGGCAAACTCAGTGCATGGGGATCCTGTCTGCCTTCCCATTTCCCCTGGAGTCCTGAGGCACACTTGGGTCTTACTGTGAGGCTCCACTCCATTGGATTCCAGATCTCCTCTTTGTTGGTTTGTTGAGGTGGGGCTGTATGGTGCAACTCTGGTCCTCCACCACAGTAAGAGGAATATTCCTACCCTCTGGTGCTACAAGTCTCTTTGCCCATTTTTCTGATTCCACTGATCCAGGATTTTTCTGGGGAAATATTTTATGGTTATTTCAAGGTCAATAAGGGGAGAGGGAGAGAGCATTTACTGATCACTCTGCCATTTTCACTTTCTGAAGTTCAAGTAGGTGACTGACAGACATAAAATCTTCAGGCTAATAGTCTCAGAAGGAGTTGCTGCTGGTACCTGGGGTTCAGTAACTATGACTCTCTCTGCTCCACTGGTCTCCTGCCCTGGGCTGCCACTCCACCATTCTGCTGTACTGTTTCTGCCTTGGACCTCTGTGGGGCTTTCCGGCTCAGCTGTGCCATGGCAGGATGTGCTGTTCTGTATGCTCTGGGCTCTTCCACTCCCGTAGAACATATGCTTTCTGTTGAACTTCTAGTCTGTCCTAGTCTGTGAATCTGCCACAGTCTGTCTCTTATTGAATTGTGCATCTCCAAAACTTAGTCAGATTATTTTTTTAGGGTTATTGGAAGGAGTTTGTCTAAGAACTTAGGTGAGTATTTGCTCTCAGTCCATCATCTTGGTTCTGCCCTCCAAAAAGTCTAAAATGTCTAAATGGAAAAACAACTAACCTGGAAAATAGATGAAGGAGAGAAAAATCTAAGGATTATTGGTCTACAAGAAAGCCACAATGAATAAAGGAGCTTGGAAGTCATAAACCAAGAAACCATCAAGGAAAATTGCCTTCTGTCCTAGACACAGAGGGCAAAACAGTCATGAAAAGAATCCACCATTCACCTCCTGAAAGGGACCCCAAACTAAAAACACCAAGTAATATCACTACCAAATTCTAGAACTATCAAGTGAAGTAGAAAATACTGTAGGCAGCTAGAAAGAAACTATTCAAACTTCAAGGAGTTACAATCAAGATCACATAGGACCTTGAAACTTCTACATTAAAAGATCAAAGGAAGTGGAATATGATATTCTGTAAGGCAAAGGAGATGGGACTACAATCAAGGATTAATTACCCAGAAAAGTTGAGCATAATATTTCCGGCAAGGGGATGGACATTCAATGAAATAAGGGATTTCCAGACCTTCATGATGAAAAGGCCAGAATTCAATAGAAAATCTGAACTTCAAATGAAGCACTCAAGAGAGGCATAAAAAGGTAAACAGGGAAAAAAACCAAACAACTTGTTACATAATATGGGCAAACTGTTTACATCCCTGTAAGTGAAGATAATACTTGTTAATCTTGTTTTTTTTTAATGATTTCTCCCATTCCTTTTAATTCTTCTATGCAACATGACTAAGGTGAAAATGTATTTAATAGGAATGTATGTGCAGTTAGGGAGGGAGAGACTTTAGAACTCAAAGTTTGAAAAATAAATGGCAAAAATTATTTTCACATGCAACTGGGAAATAAGACATACAGGAAATGGGGTATAGAAATGTATCTTGCCCTACAAGAAAACAGAGGGGAAGGCAATGAGAGAAATGAGGGGTGTGATAGATCTGAGGGATGATTGGGGGAAGAGGTAATGTGGAATGTGCAATATCATGGAGTGGATGAAGGTCAGAGAAGGGAAGAAAATTTGGAACTCAAAATATTGTGGAAGTAAATGTTGAAAACCAAAAATAAATGAATTTAAAAAGAAACAAAGGTGGGCAGAGCTGAAATGGTGGAGATGAAGGATGGACCTGTGAAAGTTCTCCCCTATAGCCCATAAAATACCTGCAAAAAATGACTTTAAACAAATTTTAGACCAGTGAAGTAACAAAATCACAGTGAGAAAGAGATTTCCAGTCCAAGACAGACAGCAAGGCTGATAAAAAAGATCTATCACACCAGGTTTAGAGCAAAGTGCAGCCCAGCCTTAGCCATCAACACAGCAGAGACAGGACCACAGCAGGACTCAGGGGGCAAAATCCCCAGCAGCAACTGTGGTTCCCAGATTACACAACCCACAAACACCAAAGACAACTTCAAAGGCCAGTAAGAAAGCTTTTTACCTGGGTGAGAAGAGAACATGATCTGGAAACTAATGACTTTATGAGAAACCAAATAATTATAAAACAAAACTAAAAGAATGAAAAAATAGAAGACAATGTGAAATATCTCATTGAAAATACAACTGACTTGAAAAATAGATCCAGGAGAGACAATATAAAATTATGGGACTACCTGAAAACTATGATCAAAAAGAAGAGACTAGACATCATCTTTCATGAAATTATCAAAGAAAATTATCCTGATATTCTAGAACCAGAGAGTAAAATAAATATTGAAATAATCCACTGATCACCTCTTGAAAGAGATCCTAGAAGAGCCTATCAGATTGACTAACATGACAAAACAGGAAGATGATAAATGTTGGAGAAAATATGGGAGAGTTGGAACATCAATTCCTTGTTGATGGAGCTGTGAGCTGATCCAACCATTCTGGAGAACAATTTGGAACTATGCTCAAAGTGCTACAAAAATGTGCATAACCTTTTACCTAGCAATAATGCTTCTAGGACTGTATGCCAAAGCGATCATAAAAGTGGGAAAGGGTCCCACATGGGCAAAACTTTATAGCAGCACTCTTTGTGGTGCCCAAATATTGGAAATCAAGGGGATGTTTATCATTTGGGGAATGGCTGAATAAATTGGGGTATATGAATGTAGTGAAATACTATTTTGCTATAAGAAATGATGAGAAGGAAGATTTCAGAGAGGCCTGGAAAGATTATATGAATGGATGCTGAGGGAAAGGAACAGAACCAGGAGAACTTTGTACACAGCAACAACCACAATGTGTGAGGAATTTTTTCTGGTAGTACTTCATTTCAATGCAAGGACTTAAATAATTCCCAATGATCTCTTAAGGCTAAATGCCTTCCACATCCAGGGAAAGAACTATGAAATTTGATTGCAGAATGAAGCAGATCATTTTCTTTTGTATTATGTTTTAAATTGTTTTATGTTTTCCCCCTTTCATTTTAATTCTTCTATGCAATGTGACTGAGATGAAAATGTATTTAATAGGAATGTATTTTTAGAACCTATATTAAACTACATACTGTCTCAGGGAGGGAATGGAGAGGTGGGGTTTAGGGAGGGGAAAATATCCAAGATATATGGAAGTGATTTTAGAACACTGAAAACAAATAAAATATTTTTAAAAGAATTTTAAAAAAGAATTTTAATTTATATCCTTATTTCTTGATATGTTTTCTTTATTTTTGATGTCTCATCTCAGTCATTCTGGAAGTTCTGAGAATTACTCCATTCTCATTCTGAAGGGCTTTTCAAAATTAATTTTTATAACTCATCTTTCTTAGATTGGTTGACACAATTTTCTTTGCTGAAATTTATTTATTCATTGAGATGACTCATCTTAATTATTAATTTCTCTTTAGCTTTTTATCAATCTCATTCAATTATTCTGCTGTTGTTTTTCTTTTCTATGATATTCTTATTGTAAATACAATCTTTGTATCAATGTCTTCCTTTCCATAATTCGAGCATTACTAGACCTCTCCACCAGGTCCTACTGTTGGATAAGTTCTCCATCTCTCATTTAGTGCATGTATACACATGGGACACTCAAAATGGAAAACTCTGAGAGACCCACTAAATGAAATCTGTTTTCTCTCTTATCCAGTCCTATTCTTCTAGACTCTACCTTTTTCTCTATAACTGACTTTCTTCCATCCCTAGCCTTACTCTGGGGGACTCTGTAGTAAAGGAGTTGAAAAAGATTTGTTGGAGAAGATTAGCCTCAAACTCAAATAGAAATGGGGTTTACTAAACCATGCATAAGGTTGGCCACTCTGTTGTCCACTTATTAACTTAAAAAAACCATTTTAATATTATGTGTGTTCTATTATATCTCTTAGATATTTTGTTAAATATTTTCCAATTGCACTTTAATCTGAATAGGCCACAATCAGGAATATTGGAAGGTGAAATCAGGCACCTTGTTTGACACATCTGATCTGGAGTATTCTAAAGCATGGAAGCTAAATATTTGCAAATAGGTATCTTGTTCACTTTACATGCTCTCTTTATTTTCTGTTTCACTCTGCACAGAATTTAAGAGAAAATAATGATATTTGTTCCCTAAACATTTCAACAAATCCGTGCGACCTTAGCACTATAACATGTTAATAATGAAGATAAGTGGAAAAAGGGTAATGACCTTGCTTCCTTGGCTTAATTTTGTATTCAGGTTCAAATCATTTACATGCTAAATTACAGAGAATTTTTAGAGTACCTAAGGATATTTTTCTCTAAAGCAAGCTAGCTATCTTTAACAGAAGACTTTGATCTTTGCCCAGACATAAGATTCCAAAAGGAAAGACCTAATCTTAGCCTACAGTCACTCTTTCTCACTTTAATTGGTAGTATGACTAAAAAGCTGTCTGCCTTCTTTATCAGGAAGAGCTTTTAAGTACAATAACTTTCTAAACTGAAATTGAGTTGGCTTTACTGTTTCTGAAGAGATGAGCCCATAAAGTAGAATCAGATGTCTGCCCCTAGCAGCTTGTAGAGCAACACCCAGCTGGTCCCACAAGAGCCAAGTGAGAGGGCAATGTGCCTAAGCAGGTCAGGATGCTATGAACTCAGAAGTGGAATTTTATTGCCAAGGTAATATTCGTAGCACTGGTGGTGACTATGAATATGCCCACGTAGTTCTTAATCATAAAGTATAACAGACTCTCCGTATAGAAGGCAGAAGAAAAACATTTATTTAGACACCAGAAACCCAAATTCCAGAACCATAAAGCTAAATCTGTCATAGGGACCAAGAAGTTCATAAACATTATTATTGTAAGGAGCAAAGCCATTCCCAAGCTTCCCTACCTCTGCCAGGGCTTTCTCACAAGCAAACACTCACAAGCCTGGGCCTTGCCATTCCTGACTGCCGGCATCTTCTCTCCTCTATCCTGTTCAAGCTCACTCACTTCCAGTTCTGTTCCACCTGTTCAGCAAGCTCCTCCCACCACATGTGACTTTGGCTTCCAGCTGATTTAAGCTAGTCACATGGGCCTGTTAATGAATGAGAAAGATCTTTCCATTTAAATGGCTATTGCAGGAATTCAGCAGTGAAAATTACATATATAACATTTAGCACAAGACTGGAAAAGACAATATGATGAGATAAAAAGAGGCAAGCCAAATAATATACTCACAAAGTAACTATCCTGTGCCCCCATTAAGGACAGTCTAAATGAATATAAAATAATAAAATTACTGGAAGACATCATATTTCTCATGCATGGACCCATCCTACACAATACACATTCACTCTCTCAAGCAATGGCATACATGTCTGTGGGAGAGTGTATCCTCAGTTATGGGAGGAATGTTCTATATTCTACTGATACAGCTACTAGGCAGTGCAGTGCATAGAGCTTTAGATCTGGAATCAAGAAGTCAAATCCAGCCTCATAAACTTTCTACTTAGATGACCTTAGGGAAGTTGCTTAGCCTCTGCTTGCGTCAGTTTCCTCATTTGTAAAATGGGGATAATAATAATACCGCCAAGGATTGTTGTGAGGCCAAATGAGATGATATTTGTAAAACACTCAGCACGTGTCCGGAACATAGTAGGTGCTATTGGTTATTATTATTGAAAATTTTCTGACTCTTACTTTAAAAATAAGTTTTATTGCTTTATTTTGTTTTGTTTTAACATCACTATGACTATGCCAGTATCTAGCTCTTCCCAGAGGCCCATGCGGTAAGACAAATAATACCTTAAAGTTACAAAAAAAAAAAGAAAAAGATTTGGAAAGAGAATCAAATATAAATACAGATATTAAACAATGTGCTATAAACATTAAAATGTGTACATACGCATCAGATATACCTATGTATACCTTATGTATAGATATATAAGCAATAAATAGAATATATATATAAGTATATATGTGTATGTATATTTGCATGCATGTATGTATATGTGAATGTATGTATTTAAAGGTGTATTGTGAGTGTGGGTCTGTATTAATTTAGCTTATAACATGAGCCATATGGTTCCCATTTGGCTATAAATATATGATCTTATGATCTCAAAAAAAGTTCAAAATAACTAATGATCAAAAGTAAAAATTGAAGCCACTCTAGCATATCTCATATTCCTCAAAAAAGGGAAAATTCAATGTTGCAATTTCTATGGGAAAGTAGGTACAGGTATTCACTGCTGGTTGGTTCTACATGGTGGTGAGAGGAAAGAATAATGGAAGAGAATTTAGTCTTTTATTCATATTATTTGACCAGTAAATCCTATTACTTCAATCACTCAACAAAGGAGTTACTGATATCAAAAAAGATCAATATAACATTGAACATACATAAATATTCATTAGTGATATTGTTCTGTAACTTTTTCTCTGTTTATCTTTTTGTTAAGATAGTTGTATCACTGGGTTTGAAAGAGTTTTCTTTTTTTATCATTGGAAATAGCTCATGTTTTATTTGATTTCATTTCTTTTTGAATGTTTAATGTAATTCACCTGTGAATTCATTTGAACCCAAAAGTATTGTCTTTCTCATTGCTGCTATTGTTGTTGGTGGTGGTGTTGTTGATTATGGTTGAAGTTTATTTATGATTTTTTAATTTCTTTTTGTCATAATATTATTTGAAAAATATGTATATTTGTTTATATATGTATATGTATGTATATATGCATGTAGATGTATGTGTATAATTTGTATTTTCTAAATATTCACCTCTGCTGTTATCAATTTATTAGTTTTTAAGTGAAGAAAAGTTTCTAATAATTTTTTCAATAATTGTAAGCACTCTTTTTTTGTTTTGATATGAACAAATTTTGTCTTATCTATTTTATCATGTTTTTCCTTTAAAATATCTCCTACCTTTATTTGTCAATTCAATTATGCTTTTGCTTTAATTTTAATAATCTCTCCTTTATCAGAATGTTGACCTCCTTCATTTAATTTTACTAAAGATTTTAGATTTGATGCACAGTTTGTTTTCTTTATAGATTGCATATGTAACACATTGATTTGTCCTTTCTCTATTTTGTTGATGAAAACATTAAAGAATTTAAAACTTCCTCAACAGAACTATTTTAACTGATTCACATAAATTTTGGTATATTGTTTCATTATCATGAGTTTCTTTGATGAAATTTTCTATTGTTACTGATATTTTTAAACTCCCTATCTCCTTAAAATTATGTTACCCTCTAATTACTTTTGAACTCTTTAATGCATATTTAGTGACTTATTTTATTGCATTACATTCAGTAAATAATGCCTTTATTCTGCTTTTTTGCACTTTCTATATGTGTGCTTACATACATGGGCAATTGTGTAAAGGTGTCAGATACAACAGATGTATATTTAAATATCTATCTATTTCCATTATATAATCAAATTTATCTAAATTTTCTAAAATTCTATTAGTGTCCTTAACTTTGTTTTTTGTGTATCAATAAGTTAGATTTGTATAGGTCTGGCAAAGATAAAATAAATACTGTACACTTTTTTTACATATGTTACTATGTTTCAAATACCAACTTTTCCTTTACTGAGACAGTCAACAAGGATTTTTTTTAAGCATTTAGTACGTGTCAGGCACTGTGGTATACTTTTAGCAATATGTGTTAAAAAAAAAAAAAAAGCAGTCATTGACCTCAAGGAGCTCACAGTCTAATGGGGAAAAGAACTTTCAAGTGACTATATTTAGATGCATATACATATAAGTATACATATATACATATACACATATACATATATAGTGTATGTGTGTTTGTGATTAATTGGATATAACAGAGGTAAGTTACTTTATGTATTTAGATCCTGTGTTACTAGAATCATGTGTATTAGGTAGCAATTTTATTTTTATGGCAAATTTAAATAGAATATAATTTAAATTTTTCTTTTATTTATATTTCCTCTCATCTTCTCTGAAATTATGATTACTGCCTTTTTTTAATTCAGTTCATTGTAATTCAATGTAAATTTTCTGCTTCAAGAGTGTTGTAAAAAAATTGTCAGTATTCTAATCCATTCTGCTATCCACTTCAGTTTTATGGGTGAATTCATCCCATTCACATTCACAGTTATAACCATTATCTCTGCACATTCACAATTCTAACTAACAATTGTGCATGTCTCTCCTTTCTGAACAATTGTAAATATTCTTCTTTTTGTTCCCACTTCCCTCTTTAAAAAAAGATGTGTGTGTGTGTGTATGTGTGTATGTGTCTATTATAGAAGAAAGGGAATTTTCTTAACATTTGTAATCTTATAAGTGAAACTTCTTTTCCTCTCAATTCCATCTTTTCTTTTTCCTTACCTGACTCTGATGCTAGGTTTTTATTCATTCTTGATTGGTACTTTCCTTTTAACCTTCCCTTTATTTTTCTCCTTCCTGCATTTGTTTTTTTTAATTATAATGACTACTTTACCTATTCTTCCTTCCCTTTTAGATACCTTTCAAACTCTCTCTTGTCCTTGTCCCCTCTCATTCCCTTTTGTGTTTAATATATGTGTAAACTAAGGCTTGTGTGTCTGTGCAAATATGTGTACTTATATTCAGTTTTCCTTTCTCTGACTCAAATGAGAGTGAAATTTATGGAATCCCCATTGACCCTACACTTTCTGTATGATTACATATTCTTCTTTTTATGCACTTATTGTACACAGCAGTAATCCAGTCTCTTCCCCCTTCTTCTTCATTTTCTCCCCATTATATTCCCTTATCCCAACTACTTTTTTCCCTTTAAGTCACTTTAAAAAAGAGACTGTCATTTTATTTTTTTTTCTCTATGACCCTTAGATTCAACAGGGTTCTTAGACATCTGTTTCTTATTTTCCTGTTGACAAGTAAACAAGTCATCCCTTTTTTAACTGTACAGATTGTGTGAGTGTGTGTGTGTGTGTGTTTGTGTGTGTGTTTTGTCCTTTGTACTGGAAGACGATTATGACAACAGGGAGATGATGACATGACTTGCAATTGTCTTTGATTTGAGG
Organism: Potorous gilbertii; assembly: GCA_028658325.1. Lineage (NCBI taxonomy): Eukaryota > Metazoa > Chordata > Mammalia > Diprotodontia > Potoroidae > Potorous > Potorous gilbertii. The sequence continues at coordinate 12,476 of JAQQSK010008715.1, forward strand.
GAGTAGGGGCTAAATTATACAGACATGGAGATAGATAGACAGACAAACAGATAGACAGACAGACAGATGGAAGGATAGACAAATAGATAGATAAACAGCAAGCACACTAGCACACCCAGGATGGCCTGCTAGCACAGGTTTTTTGATCAGCTTTATAAAGGAAAGACAGCTTCAAAGGGGTAAACAATCTTTTATTAAATATGTATGTCATTCACTAGTTCCAAGGAACTGAGCAGCACCTTGAATGTAGAGAAAACACAAGAAGAGAGAATACAAGCAGAGAAATTAGAACAAAGGTCAATAGTCATGACTACAACTATCTGACAAAGTAGTACAACCACCTACATATATCACCAGATGAGGGAGTACAAACAACATCTGAGTAGTCAGGGGTTGGAAAGCTCTTAAAAAAGACTACTCAGAATTCCATCTAGGGAATCAAAACTTCCTTCTCATAAATGAAAGCCCCAGAGCAAAATACCAACCTCCCAATATATATCGTTTTCAACTAATCTGAGAGCCAGAAAGCATCATAACTCATGTGACTCAGCACAGTTGTGAATTATCCTTCAGATGTTTTCAGTTTAGCATGAGTCTAGGAAGAAAAAAACAAAATTACACTTTGTTTGCTTTTATAGGTAGACAGACAGACAGACAGATAGATAGATAGATAAAAGATAGATACAAAGATAGTTGTTCTTTATTGATTTTCTGATTTTTCATTTTCAAATATCTACTCAGTTCTGACCTTTTCATCAGGAATTCTTGGAAAATCACTATTTCATTGAAGGCCATGACAGACTTAAACTTGGAGAGGCTTCAGTAAAGCAGAGTTCAACTGGAATAGTAACTGCCAAAAGGTTCCAGCGGAGGTTGTCTGAAGACTGTGCACTGTGCTTTGCTCTAGATCTGCCCCA
>JAQQSK010008716.1:0-13391 GCA_028658325.1 Potorous gilbertii
GGGATAAAATCTTAATTTTAAGGAAGTGATTGTAGAACATTTATAAATAAATAAAATAAAAATTAAAAAAAAATGAACAGAATAAAAAAACGACTCTAATGGCAAGTTTCACCAAAGAAATAAAAGAGAAAAAAATAGAATGAGAATGCCAATGCACAGAAGTGAAAGAAAACCTAGAAGAGGAGAAATAAAAGAAGAATATTAAAAGAAAATATGATTACTAAATAAGCAAAACATATAAATCTCAAAGTGTAAAAACAATCTAAGGATCACGGATCTCCCAGAAGAATGTGACAGGACAAAAAAGAACAACTCAGATCTTTTTTTAAAAAAATATTTATTTTTAACATTCTTTTTTTCTTAATTTTAAAGTTGCAAATTCTCTCCCTCCTTCCTATCCCTCCACTTACTGAAAAGGAAAGCATTAATTACTAATTATACATTATGAAGTCATGCAAACATTTCCATATTATCCATGTTGCATAAAATAAAAGCAAGAAACAAAGAAAAAATTTTTAAAGTATGTTTCATTCTGAACTCAGAGCTCCTCAGTTGTCTTCTGGAAGTGGATAGTATTTTTTATCATGGGTTCTTTGGTATTCTCTTGAATCACTGTATTGATCTGAGTACCCAAGTCTTTCACAGTTGTTCATCGTTACAATGTTGCTGTTACTGTATAAAATGTTTTCCTGGTTCTTCTCACTTCACTTTACTTCACAATTCATATATTTCCTGGGTTTTTTTGAAATCACCCTGCCCATTATTTCTTAAAGTACAGAAGCATTTCATCACAATCATATACCACGACATGTTTAGCCATTCCCCAGTTGATGGGCATCCTCTCAGTTTCCAACTCTTTGCCACCACAAAAAGAATTGCCATAAATATTTTTATACTTAAAGTTCCTTTTCCTTTTTCTTTGACATCTTTGGGATACAGACTATTATTGGGTAAAAAGTATATACAATTCGATAGCCCTTTGGGCATAGTTCCAAAATGTTCTTCAGAACATTTTTGGTTAGAACATTTCACAACTCTACCAACAGTGCAATAAGTATACCTATTTTTCTATATCCCCCAACATTTATTATTTTTCTTTTCTGTCATGTTAGCCAGTCTGGTAGGATTTATCAGAGTTGCTTTAATTTGCATTTCTCTAATCAGTAGTGATTTAGAGCATTTCTTCATATAACTATTAATTGCATTGATTTCTTTTTCTAAAAACTACCTATTCTTAGCCTTTGACAGTTTATCAATTGGGAAATGGCTCTTGCTTTTTTTTATGAGTTTGGCTCAGTTCCCTATATGTGTGCAAAATGAAGCCTTTAGAAGAGAAACTTGCTGAAAAATTTTTTTCCTAGTTTCCCGATTTGTTTCTAATTTTGACTGTATTAATTTTCCTGGTGCAAAAACTTTTTCATTTCACATAATCAAAATTATCCATTTGACTTTCCATGATCCTCTCTATCGTTTGTTTGGTCATAAATTCTTCCCTTATCCACAGATGTGGTAAGTAAAATTTTCTGTGTTCCTCTAATTTACTTATGAGATCACCCTTAATGTCTAAATCATGTACTGATTTTGACCTTGTTTTAGTGTATAGTATGAGAAGTTTGACTCGGTTGCTGGGGTGAAAGTGGAAGGAAAATCATTCCAAGCTTCAGGCTTTTTCACACTGCTGTTTTCAGATCTAGTTCTGGGTGCTTCCAAGGCGGTGTGATCCAATAATACCTGTGGTCACTGCTGTCCTGGTCTGGTCTCTTGTCCTTACCCAAGAAGGGCCCCTGATCCCTCAGAGTCACAAATAATGTTGTCTTCAGGGCTCCTGCTCTTTTGTGACTGCAAGCATTCCTGTCTGCCCTCCACCTATGACCCAGAAGTGGGTAGAGGCAGTGGAGTTGCCAAACAGTTCCAGGTCCTGCACCAAGTGCTAGCAAAGGGATCTTTTGCAATCTCTCCTGACCAGTTGCCAGATCCCCTTACTGCCTTTGGCTGAGAGCTCCTGAGGGCACTGCTGCTGTTGTTCCTTTCCATGCGCACACCAGGCCAGATCCCACCCCAGTGTCACAGACTTCTCATTCCAATCTCATAAGTTGCCTTGGGCTGGAAAAATGTCTCACTCTGACTTTTTGTTGGCTTTGTCACTCTAAACTTCAGTTGGAGACTTTATCTTATAGTTTTTGAAGGGCAAAGTTGGGAGAACTCAGCTGTTTCCTCTATTCCACCATCTTTACACTGCCATTAGAACTGACTAGATTTTCTGAACATAGAAAATGCAATTGCAATTGAAAGAATTCACAGATTGCCTTGGGGTGAGGGGGTAGGGGAAGCTGTGACTACCCAGATATAGGTCTGGACATTAATTTCAATTATAGTGAATAGCTTTTGTGCTAAATACACATTTCACATGCAACCAGTCTCTTTTAATGAGCAAGAAAAGAAAAAAAGCTAATGAGTATTTTATTTTCTTCTGGTAGAAAGGCAGTTCTCCTGCCCTTGTTTGTTTCTTATTTAGGACTCAAGTCATGAAAAATACTGCATTCTTCTGCTGAACCAAACTGTTCATTTCCTTTTATCTTGCATTCAAGGGAACAAGGTTGGAAGCAATTTTTAGGTTCTCCATAATCTGGCACCTAACAAGAGAAATCCAAAGCAATAGAGTGTCATCCCATAATCGTTCCTTTGATAGGTAAGTTGGTAGCTTAAAATTTCATTGGACCTTTGATATTTCTCTGTATAGAACCTTTCAAAAATAGTCAGATGATGCAATATTCCTTTCTCAGAGAGGTGAGGGCCTAGAGTTACATAAAGTGCCAAAACGATTTCAGGCACAGGCATGGAGTTTATTGGTTTCACTTAAGTTTTTCCTTTGTTACAAAGGGGAAGATTTCAGTATTGGAGAAAAAGTAATTAATTTTTGTGATTTCAGGGTAGCATCATCATTAGGAAAAAAAAACTTAAAGGGTTAAAATATCTTAAAATTGAAAGTACAAGGTATTTCATTTTGGAGTTTTCTAACAGGTATAAGTCAATAGTATTTCTGTTTTTTGTCACAGCACATGAATTCCTCGAATTTGTTTGCAGGTCCTTGTTTGTAGTACTGGACAGCCTGACTTGTTCTGATGAGGCCATTGGAGCAGCAGCACAAGGTTGGCTGGTTCGCGCCCTTTCCCTCAATGATGTGTCCCGCATCCTGGAACCTGTTCTCTTGTTTCTGCTTCACCCAAAGACACAGAGAATATCCATTCACTGCATCAAACAGAAAAACTCAGCAGGTAAACTAACTACACTGGATTGGGCAGACAAGGGCAAGTACTAACCTATGAAAAGGAACCATGCCATAACTTAGGGGAATATTATAGTGGCAGTGGTGATGAGTTTTTTTTTTTAATTAGAAGAGACTTATCAATCAATCAGAAGCCCTTATCAATATTAAGACATGCTTTTGTTTCTTGGTTGTCCTTCTATTTCTAAAAAAATCTGCTTCCTCTGCTGATAGACAAAAGAATACTTCACTAGATAGCATTATACTTCTGTAAAATAAAATAATAACTTTCTCTTTCTTTGGTGCAAATAGTTTAAGTGATGCAGGGGGAAAGGCCAGCAATAATGGAACTTCCATCCATACAGCAGAAGCTTACACTATTCGACAAACTAGCCAGCGTGGCATAACCAAGTGATTATAGATTCTTAACTAACAGAGATCTTGGCAGTCCCCTAGCCTACGCCCTCATTTTCTGGTTGAAAAGCAGCATGGTACAGTGGAACGGTCACGAGACTAGGAGGGCTCAAATGTCACTTCTGATGCTTACTGATTTGAGAATCTGGCAAGTCATTTCATTTCTCTGAGACTTGGTTTCCTTATTGGTAAAGTGAGGAATTTGGATTGGATGGATTTTTTTCCCCTTAAGATCTGTTTCACATCTAAAGCATTGAGTCTGTGATGTTGTATAACTAATGTTCAGAGGTATATATGTAGATGGCAAAAGGCAGAATTAGAATTTGGACCCAGGGCATCTGAACCTGCATCCAATCCACTATTCACTAGCCTGTGCTGCCTTGAAGTTTGAGTTTGTCAGGGCTAATGCTCCTGAAACAATTTTCCTCTTAGTTACCTACTTAATACATGAGGAAACCATCATACAGTGAATGATGTTGTGTGGGATTGTAGTTTGAGCTTGCCAAATCACTAGGTTTTGCCAGGTATGTGTAGCTGAGAGATCATAAATTAGCATACAGTCCAGTTAATGAGACTTTATATTTATACCTCACAGAATTTCTGTGAAGAGTCTTCTTTTAAATCTTAATGTATTATATAAGTGTATTATTTCTATTAAAAATAAAGGCTCTATGTTAAAATAGCTTCTATAAATAATTAATATATCTGTCTTTTCATTTGCAAAAGAAGTTCTTCCATTTTTAAAGTTCTATCTATAACTGTTATGTATGAGAAAGTAGCAAACCCTTTAAAGAGAGGGTGTATGGCAGAGTGGATATCCTGCTCAGTGACCCTGAGCAAGTTAATACCTTAAGCAACTCTTTAAGACTACAAGTTTCTTTGTAGATACTGATCTACTCTTTATCAGGTGTTCCCTACAGCAATGAAGTCACAGTTCTAGTAAAAAATATATATGAGGAGGGGCAGCTAGGTGACACAGTAGTTAGAGTATAGGATTTGGAATTAGGAAGATCTGAGTAAAATTATTTATACTCTAAATAAGGTTAGGGAAGCAAAAATTAGATTGCAGTAAAATTTCTAATAGTTCATGAAAACAATACTATCCTATGCTGTAAATGCAAATGGAAAATTAGTACTAATTGGGTTAAGACTACTGTGGCCTTTTTCTTTTATTTGGTCGTGCAATGTGTCAGCTGTTTTCATTTTCTGTCGTACAAAATCTAATCCACAAGAGGAGCTGGTGGATCTTGTCCTTTATGTGGACTGATTGATTTCATTAGTAACAAGGTCATTGTGGTGGCCACCCAGAACATTATTGTCATAGTAACACTGAAGCTAGAATCAACAGAAGAATTAAGTCCTGGTAATTCCTGAAGGCATTCTCTGTGTACAGCAGGATGGAGTCTGTCTGAACAGATTGACCAGTCATCTCATTGCATGTTCCTGAGAGCAGATACATTCACACACTCACTATGTGATCCTGGTCCAGTCATTTAACATCTCTGTGCTTCAGTTTCCACATCTGTAAAAATGAAAATAATATTAGCACTGAATTCCCAGGGTTGTTGTGAGGATTAAGCAAGATAACATATGTAAAGCGCTTAAAAATATATTCACAGTAATTTCTCCAACCCATGATTCATAATTTAACAACTACAATTTTTAGACTGTTTAACGATCTTCGTCTTTTAGCCCTATGGAGTTCTTTAGAGATCCAATTTATCTGCATTTTTGTTCTTCTAAAAACTTGTTTCTCTCTTGACTTCCAGAGGATTTACATCATTGGTTTAATAAGAAAAAAGCTTGTTTCAAAGAAATGTATGGGATGCCTGAACGTCATGAAGGCAGCTCTCATGAAAACCTACCCTTCAATCAGTTTACTACCGTTGACCGGGAAGCCATTTGGGCTGAAGTGGAGAAAGACCCAGAGAAGTTTCAGCTGAGAAATGACCCAGAGGATGAGGATGACATTCCTTGTTGTACAGACATCCCTGACAGGTCAGAAGATGAGCTTCAGGACCACAGTGAACACACAGAGTCAGCAGATACGAGCTTAGGACACACTGACAGTGAAAATACTTCCTCATTCTCAACACCCTCCCTTGATCCTCATGAGTTGAGTAGCGAAGAAAACGGCTGCACCCCTGTGCATGACAGAGTTCATCCTAAGCATGCTGCCTCCCTATCTGTTTTCCATTCTCAGGTCTCTAAAGCTGCTGCCAAACGGAACCTAGTGAGATTAGACTCAGACAAGACCCAAGCTTCGGAGTCTCTTTCTAGTGATGAGGAAGTTGATATGGATCAGACTCTTACAATGTCCAAGTTATTGAAGCAGCAGAAGGAAAAGCAGGCAACGACTGAGGCTTTATTTAAACACATTCTGTTGTACCTACAACCCTATGACTCCAAACGCGTCCTATATGCCTTTTCTGTGCTAGAGACAATACTCAAATCCAACCCCAAAGAATTCATTGAGGCAGTTTGCAAGACCAACATGGATTCTAGCAGCACTTCTCATTTGAGACTCATCTATAACCTCTTAGCACGCCACCAAGAAGCCTTGGTTGGGCAGAGTTTCTATGGAAAGCTTCAGACTCAGTCGCCTACCACATGCCCTCATTCCCTTTTGATTGAACTACTTATTTACCTCTGCCTGAGCTTCCTACGTTCCTACTTTCCTTGCTATGTACAAGTCTCCCACCAAGACATACTTGGCAACCAAGCTGTACAGATCAAGAGCGTGGAGGTCTTGATTCGAATAATGAGTCAGTTGACCAGTATCGCCAAATCATTTAAGGGGAAGAATGTGGACTTCATACAGAATTTGCTAGAGAGGTGCAAAGTTCAAGAGTTTGTCCTCCTCTCTTTATCTGTTTCCATGTTTAGTAATCAGAAGCAGTATGAACTTCTTGCCTCAGATAAAGCTAAGCCCTCTCGAGAAAAGATACTCTTTGAAGAAGGCCTGATTAGTTTTGGTCAGGATAAGATCTGGAATCCCCTGCAGATCGAGCTGCTCAAACTCCTGCAAGTCCTAATTATCTTGGAACACCATCTGGGAAAGGTCCAAGAGGAACTGGAAAACCAGTCAGATCTCTCCAAGGAATGGCAAAAGACCCTCAAATTTCAGGAGTCCATCAGTGCCATGCAGTATGTACAGCCTCACCCAATTACTTCGCAGGGGCTGTTCATCTCTGCTGTGGTGAGAGGTTTACAGCCAGAGTGTGGCTATGGGATGCACTCGGCCTGGGTTAGTTTGGTCACGTCTTCTTTACCGTACTTTGGGAAATCATTAGGGTGGACTGTTGCTCCTTTTCTTGTACAGATTTGCAAGAATCTAGATGAGCTGGTCAGGCAGTATGAAAATGAATTTGTGAAGTCTTCTATCAGGTAAGATGTGTCAGTATAAGTGATTTTTTTTTTCCCATTATAGACTAAAGTATAGAATGGCCAATTTGAAATAGATTGTATTTGGAATGTTGTTTTAATATACATAATGGGTTATTTATCATTGTCAAAGGAGAATATCCAGAGTATTTTAATTTTCTTAGTTATTTACTAAATGCTGTGATTGATGGCAAATCAGTTACCATGAAATATTTTTCTGTAGGATAAAGAATAAAAATTAAAATGTCTCTAATAGAATCATTGTGAAAAGGAAAATATTTTAAATAACATAAAACACATTTTAAATAATAATTCCTATTTGTATAACCCTTTGAGGTTTGTAAAGCACTTACATCACTACAATCCTTTGAGGTTTGTATTTTTTATATTATTTATCCTGATTTTATAAATGAGGAAACAATTTCCGAGGGGCAAAGTGACTTGCTTGCAATCTCACAGTTAGTAAATGTTTAGGGAAGACCAGACATTTCTGATGACGTTTCTTGACTAAATCTCTCTATTCTGCCAATGCTGCCTACCAAAAATGTTTATACACAGTTGAGTGGTCTGAGCCCTATGACCTTTCAAGCAGACCAAGCAAACATGTCACCATCAACTACCACCCCCTACTCCTGTAAACCATTTACCAAAGGTTTGGTCCAAAGAAACAAACGGAATCAGTTTCCCCCTTAACCAAAGGTTTGCCCTAGAACAAACAGAATGGGGTCCCCTTTAACCAAAGGTTTGTTCAAGAACAACAGAGTGGGGTTCACCATACCAAAGATTTGAACAAGGAACAAACAGAATCAGGCATGCATGTGCTATAATGTGCTTATTAATTCTCATTAAGCCAGAAAACCTTGCATGATGGAGTCAGAAAATAATTCTGAACTCAGAGGAAAACGAGCTGAAGGAGACCTTTTATACACTTAGAGCAATTCCAACTCAGTATGTCTGTGTCAACTCAAGATTGTAGTCTCCATGTGTGTTTAACCATAATTTGAGAAAAGAATTTCTTAATGGGATAGGTTATAAATACAGTAAGATAAGAAATGTCAAGGTATCAGTTGAAATTATAGATCCAGGATTCTGTGTTTCTTTTTTCGTTAATGTGGCAATATAAATTAAGAAAAAATAAGAAAAGTCACATTATTCAAGATAGTGTCCAGTTCAAGGCGCCTTGTCCTTGGTGGTCATAAACAGAAGAAGGCTTCTGGTCAGTTTCATCCAGTCTTGTAATTGCTGACACAGGAAGGGGCATTTTGGGTTCACTCTGAGAGCAAAGCATGTCTGTTATTCTAGACACAAAGCATTATGGTAGGTTAAACTCAGAGTAGACCAAAAATGTTTTTCCCCTGATTGACCATTCCAAGTTTTTCTCAGGTGATGGGGGTAGGCTCAAAAATGGTTCTTACTCCCAACCTCTTTTGGAGTCAGAGGAAGGGAGGTGGAGGTGGGGAAGAGGGGGAAGGGCAGGGCAGAGAGAGAGATGAAATAGCAAAGTGAGGAATTAATAGTGTCCCACCATGTTCTAAGAATATCAAGACCTTGAGGTAAATGTCAAGTACCATTTAATATTCTTCATGATGTAATTTTGTCCTCATGTTAGTTTCAACATATCCTTTAAAAAAATCAGTTCAAAACATAATATATAAATGAGACTTCAGTGATATTGATAAATTTCATCATTCTTAAAACTGTCACCTTTTCTCTACAGCATATCCTGTAAGAGGGAGAACATTTCTCCCGATTATCCACTCACTCTGTTGGAAGGTCTAACCATTATCAGTCATTTTTGCCTCCTGGAACAACAACCCAACCAAACAAAAATGGTAACTATTTTCTCTGAGTTCGAGATACAGTTTGTGATACTTTGTCTTTTCTGCATTGGGTTATTTCTGTGTTTCAAAAAAGTGGAGATATTTACATTTTTTGATTTAGACCTGTGATTTTCATTTTTGCTTTGATGCTATAGTGCCTGATACATAGTAGGCACTTAATAAATGATTGATTATTGATTGATTGCATCTCTTGAGGCAGTTCATTTTCTTATCATTGGAGGTATTTGACTATTACTATATATATATATGACTATTAGTATAAGTACCTAGTAATAATATTATACATATTAATTTATTTGGGCCTCACAGCAGTCCCGTCAGGTAAGGTAATTTGTATATTGTTAATATTGGTTTGGTTTGGGTTTTGGGGGGTTTTTTGAGGCAGGGTTAAGTGACTTGCCCAGGGTTGCACACCTAGTATTTGAGTTTGATTTGGACTCAGGTCCTCCAGCTGCAGGGCCAGTGTTGTATCCGCTATGTCACCTAGCTGCTCCGTTATTCTTATTTTACAAAAAAGGGACCTGAGGACCAACAGTGTCATGTGACTTTCCCCCGTTGTCCTACACCTGGTAAACCCTAAAAGCAGGATTTGTACTAGGTCCACCACTCTCTCCATTACGGTATTTTTCCTCTGTGTCCTAAAGATGTGTGATTCCTTCATCAGCTAAGGGGTTAGATTAGATGATATCTAAAGAGTTTTTTAGCTCTAACATTCTGTATTTCTGTTCCTTTGTCTAATATTCAATTTCACAAATAATATGAAATTATGAGTAAAAAATAATGTTTAACTGTGACTAATTTTAAAATGTATATTCATCAATGAGAGGCAGTGTGGTAGAGTGGAAAGAAAAGAGACTTTGAAGCCAGGAATACCCTGAGCAAGTCACTTACCCACTCAGTGCTCTAGGCTACTAATGTCAAAGTCAAATAGAAATGGGGGCCACTAATCCTTACATAAGGATCCCTGCAGGCTACAGAGTGACTTAGTTTCAAAATGTAATGTTGTCTGTGTTTTATTGTATTTTTATGTTGTTAAATATTTCTAGCTACATTTTAATTTGATTTGATTGCACTCGGTAGTTTTGGCCAGCACCATGTTTGACACTTTTATTTATCTAGGCAACTTCCTTAGACTATAAATAGTCATAGTCACTAGTCAACAAACATTTATTAAATGACTACTATGTGCCAGGTACTGTATTAAGTGCTGGGAATACCGAAAAGAAAAAGATAGTTTCTGCCCTTAAAGAGCACCATGAGATGCCTCTATTTAGGGGCATGAACCAAGTAGTTGAAACCAAGCTGAGTTTCAGTTCAGTCCTCATTCAGTTGTGTCCGACTCCTAGTGAAACCATTTAAGGTTTTCTTGGAACAATACTGGAATAGTCAAGGCCAACTGAGGATTGCCCAGTCTGCCACCAATCAGTGTCTTGTTTGACAAGATAGATATAGGGAGTATCCACAAGTCTGAAGTCTATGATACACATAATGAGGAATCCAGGATGCATATAATGATACAGATAAACCAATGAGTACTGAATATCTGATGAACCAGTTCAAACTAATAATTCCTACAGGTGCAATTTATTATTTTACCAGGGAAAGAGATAAGTATTTTTACTGGGACCAATTTATGAGAATTGCTAAGCATAGTGTCCTTGGGCTGGGAAGAAACTGCCAGGGACAGTAGGGAGAAATGTGATCTTGGAACTGGGATCCAAGCACAGGCACCCAAGCCCCCCATCAGCACTAGCAGCAGGTAAAGTGATGAAGGCAATGTTGTTGACCATTGGAACGATAAGAAGGGAGAGAGGGAGCTAGGAAGCTTGATTTTTAACTGTACCACAGCAAGCAAAAAGGTAGAGGGAGGTGGGGGTAAGGTGTTCAACAACATAAATTCTTTTCACTGGTTAACCTTACATAGATGATCATGAGCATGAGCTTTCTTGGCAGCTGGATCCAAAGCAGACAAGCTACTTATTAAGTGTCTTTAATACACAAGGGGCTGTGGATAAAAGGAAAAAAATAAAACATTCCCTGTCCTGAAGAACCTTATACGTGATGGGAAGGGGCTCTGGGAGAGAGTATAATGGTGGTACTTGGCAATATATACATGAACATGATTTTTCCTTCTTTAGTCAGCTTCTATAAGTGATCCTATCAACTTGAGAAATGCCAAGAATGCCATTTTGGAAGAATTGCCTCTAATTGTTAACACCATGTCACTTCTGTGGAGTGTAATTAGAAAAGAAGAAATGCAAAAAAGACAAGCTGATTTCTTTGGATCTTCAAAAGGATCATCTTTAGTTTACTTTAAAGCTACCAAAGTAAGAAACCCTTCCAAATGTTGGTCTTCTTTCTTCCCTCTCTTGCTTTATTGCTTTTCTCCTTCTTTAAAAAAAATGCATTAATTAAAAGCCCTGAATTAGAGTTGAGCCAGTGACCAAGACTTGTTCCCCTCCCCTCCCAAATTTGTGTGGTGAATCTTCCATTAGATCAGTAGAAGGAGCAATTTGATGCAACAGCCAATGATAGGCCACACTACTTGTCTTCACTTTCCCATCTTTAAAATTCAATCCAGGCTGAAATCATTGCTACTCAGGAACTAGCTTCTGTCCTCATGAATGCTTTCAGAAATCATGTGGAGTTGGGAAAGTGGAACAGTGGAGAAAAAAAGTCACCTCAAAAAAGGGGCCAGGTCTATGAAACTGATACTATTGGGACCATTAGGCATAAGGCGCATTGGGAGAATTGCTGAAACCCAACCCTAGCCTACAGATTACAACATGGAATCCTGTATCCCTTTTCTTCTCTGGAGCTTCTGTGTGGAAAGTCTGAAACCTTTCCTTCTGGATGCAGAAATATCTGTATAGTTTTCTTTTAAACATTTACTTTGTCTTTATAAACACTGTTAAACACAGATCTTTGCCAATCTGATGTTGTTTAGTCATATCCAATTCTTCATGACCCTATTTGGGGTTTTCTTGGCATTGATATTGGGAGTGGTTTGCCATTTCCTTCTCCAGTCCACTTTACAGATGAAGAAATTGAGGCAGACATAGTTAAGTGACTTGCCCAGGGTAAGTGTCTAAGGCTAGATTTGAACTTAAGAAGATGAGTCTGCCTGACTCCATGCACTCTACTGAGTCACCTAACTGTCTGCATGTACATTACAAATGGACTTGGGAGGAGGCAGTTGAGGAGAAATCACCCCTGGAGAAGTGAGAAAGAGCCATAGCATAGAGACAGTAGGAGTGGTTAGACAATCCTGCTCACCACCCCACCCCACTCTACCACTGTGGATTATTTATTCATTGCCTAGCTGGATTTCCTGGTATAAATCCTCCTTTGCTGTGGGAATTTGTATCAAACAATCTAATATTCTCTAACTTTATTTTTTGCTTTGAGTCATTAGCACTCTGGACAAACATGACCAGGTTATTTCTTTCTCTACCTTCCCTTCCGGATCTCTATTAATCTTATACACATCCGATCCTGTCAACTCTGACTTCTGCCTGAACTGATTTTTAAATGTGACTGCCACCCTCTCCCCCCAGTCATGGGAGCGTGTCTCATAATTGTTGTTCTTTCTCATCATTCTCTTTCTAAATTACCCAAAAGACTTATTCACTTCATTCAGGAATCACCTGGTTCAGTGTATTCTTGTGGTTATTTTAACACTTCACTGAAAATCCTTTTTTTATTAGGTCTTGGGTTTCCAAAGACTAATTCCAATTCCCTTAAGCAAGAAATCCAAAAGAGAAACTATTTGGTCAAAAACAGTCTCCATTAACTTTAGGTAGCTGTAGCATTCATTCTGAGTTCTTCAGTATAAGATGTTGAGTTACTTTTGAATGAGTCTGTTTAAACAAATGTTAACATTTCTTTTATTATACTCTATCATGGCTATGTCAATATACTATAGTCCAGGGTGCTCTTGACCTTTCTGGTGCATAGACCAAATTATCATCATTCCATAATACAGGAAATCAGAGAAGCATCTGCAGTTGCTATAATACTGTGTATTATTAAATTTGAGACAAATGTGACTGAAGTAGAGATATCACAAAAAATATCCTAATTCAGTTGTGTAATGTACAATCCTATAGAAAATCTTCAGAAAAACTGGAATCAAGGTATTTGGGTTCCCATAGAACTCTCTCAAATGGGCTCATTCATTGTCATTTGTTCTGAATTTTCCTGCAATTGAAAGTAGATCTGTTGGGATGAAAGAGGAAAGAAAAAAGGAAATGATTTTTTCTCTTTCATAGTTGCGCCTCTACTGAACTCTCCGGTTAGTAAACAGAAGTTCCTAGAACCATTGGACAGATAGTCCATTTTCAATTTCCAGTGTTATCTTCCAGGCTCTGATTTGAGAAGTAGAAGAGGGACTGAGCTGGGTTTCTCAACAATCTCTTAGAGTTGAGACCCTACAATGGTAGGGAATTTTTAAAGATTTTCACAAGATAATATTTATCATGATTTAC
>JAQQSK010008717.1:0-13391 GCA_028658325.1 Potorous gilbertii
CCTTTTCTGGGCATTTTCCCAGCCAGTTACTTGATTTCTGAGAGTCCTCTCCATCCCAGGCCTAGATCTACCCAGGTAGTGCTTGGGGTCTGAGATTCAAATGCTGCTCCCCAGCCTCAGGGCTTTCAGCGGCAGGCCTGGCTACTATTCAATGGGAGCTTATCTGCTGATGCTCAGGTCGAGGCAGGGCCGACTCCCAGGCTCAGTTCCCTCAGAGGGTTTATGCAGAGACCTTCTGTAATGGAACTGCTGCTGAGCTCCTCCCTGCTCTGGGAGCCTCTGGGTGCCCGGTGCCTCTGCCGCTGCCTCTGCTGCTGCCTCCCAAGGGGGCCTGAGTCCCGGAGACACCCCGCTCCCCTCTCAGCCCTTCTCTCTCACTGACCTACGAGTCTGTGGGTGGAGTGGCCTTCGTGGCTACTGGAGATTCCTTCCGTCCCTGAGGCCTGCTCAGATCTACCCTCTCCTCTCTGTGTCACGCGGCCAGGACAGGGGAGGGTTCCGCTCCCGTTCCCTGCGCGATGGACCTTTGGCGTTGGTTTTTCAGGGCTCTCTGGAATGGAAATCTCCTTCACTTTGTTGCTGTGCGGCTTCCACTGTTCCAGAATTTGTTGGGAGTTCTTTTTAGAGGAAATCCATGGGCTGTGGGTTCGGAGCTACCAAATGCGTGTCTTTCTACTCCACCATCTTGGCTCCGCCCCGCTCAAGTCATTTCTGACTCTTAATTGACTCCACGGATTATATAATGCCAATACTCTCCATGGATTTTTTTGGTGTTTTTTTTCTGGCTAATGATATAGTTTCCTCATAGACTACTGTTTGAACAAACCTGCTTCCCACGCTTATGTTTCACAGAGTCCTTCACAGCAGCCTTTAAAAGGGTCTGGGACAGATGGGTCTCCCCTTCTTTCCCAAAATAGAGTCCCTGGATAGTTGAGAAAGTTCTCACTCAAACTACCCACACTGGTGAAGCACATGTGTTCAGGTCTGCAGACAGTAATACACATGGGGCAAATGCCTGAGTGGTCAGACTAGAGTGGAGTAAGCAACGCTTTGCATAAG
Organism: Potorous gilbertii; assembly: GCA_028658325.1. Classification (NCBI taxonomy): domain Eukaryota; kingdom Metazoa; phylum Chordata; class Mammalia; order Diprotodontia; family Potoroidae; genus Potorous; species Potorous gilbertii. Next base: position 1,060 of record JAQQSK010008717.1, read on the forward strand.
TCCTTCAGAACACCAAACTTCTACTCCCAAACGACAGTACTGCCAGCTGCTTCCAACCTTCCTTTAATTTTCTCTGCTTCTGATTTGGCAACTTTGGCTTTGATTTACTGGGGTAAGGACTCTACCAGCTTCTTTGCCTGGATGAGGTTTATACTTTGAATGTAACTCTTTGCTTCCTCGATTAGTTTCACTTTATCTAGACTTGGCTTCTGTGTGCGTAACGGTGAAATGTGATAGCTCCTTCTGTTTGGGTGCCTCTTCCTCATCTACTGCCTCAGAGGCTTCCTTTGCAGTAGCAGCACTTGGTACCATGCCACCCATTTGCACCAGCCACATGTCCTGGATCTTCAGCGTATTCTTCAATAATACTGGAGATGTCCAGTAGAGTGAGGCTTGCGATGTCCTGTACTAACTGCTGAATCTTTGGAAGGTACTGCTTGAGGGCATCTTCCAAAGTGGCTCCAGTCAGAGTTTAACTTCTTTTTCTGATGATAGCTGCTTCTACTTAGCCTCAGGGTACAAATACCCAATAATGGGAGCCTGGTGTGGAGCAGGTCCTGGACCCGGAACGCCAAGCAGGGCCCCCGGCAGGGATTGAGTATCCTCAGCCAGCATCGCGATGGACAGGAGAAGGTCACTCACCTAGTGTTTTTTTTGTTTTTCGTTTTGGCAAAGATAGTGGAGTGATTTGACATTTCCTTCTCTTGTGCTTGACACATAGCAGGTGCTTAATAAATGTCGATTGTATTAAATTCAAGGAAATTGAATGAAAGGATAGAATGGTTCAGTGGAGTCTTCAGGGGAAATGGACAGGGCCCCTCATTACCCATCAGCTCTGAAGAATCCCTGACTTTCCTTCCCCAAGACCCTGACACATCCTCACTCCCTCTAGTTACCCTCTCCTATGATACAGGAAAAGTTTCCGTCCCTGCTGCTCACAGGTGCTCCTATGGAAATTCCAATTAGTAAATAGTCACCATTGATTAGGATTTGCACTTGAGACCAAAGTTTGCTTATTCTTGAGACACATCCCAGATTCCCCATGCACACAGTGTCACTGCTCCTGTAGATGGCATGAAAATAAGAGGTCTTAGAGGAGATGAACTCAGATATATTTCTGCTTATATCTGGAGTCTCATTCCTGCCTACTCTGCACATACTTACATCCATTTCCCACCCATTCTTCTTGTAGCTGACAGACTAGGTGAGTGATAATTTCTTAGTCTCAGAGATTGAGATTGATTAGGAAAGAGCCTTTCCTATGAAAAGGTGATATCCCTGAGTATTTTGGTCCTGGAGATAAAGCAGGGATCATGTGGAATATGTTGATATAGTTATGGTGTTATCTTTCAAAATGACAAAGAACATATTGAGTGCTATGGTGATGGTTCAGGTGAAGTTGTCCTTCCCCTCTTCTGTCTTTGTCTCTGTATGTACCTCTACCTCTGCCTCTGTATCTCTGAATTTGTCTGTCTCTCATTGTCTCTATTTCTGGTCTCTGTTTCTCTCTGTCTTTCTGTCTCTGTCTCCATGTGTCTCTGTGTGTCTCTCTCTCTATCTGTTTGTGTCTGTCTTACTGACTCTGTGTGTCTCTCTGTGTTTCTGTCTGTGTGTGTCTCTGTCACTCTCTGTCTCTGTTACTCTGTTTCTCTCTCTCTGTCTGTGTATGTTTGTCTCTCTCTCTCTTCCTTCTCTCCTCCCTCTCTCTTCTGCTTTAAGATAAACCTAGACTGTAGCTGGGATGTAGATATAGACTCAAATGAATGGGATACTGTCTCACTGACCTTTTTAGGTGTCCTTGGCATTTGTGGGTAGAAAATCTGGGAATCACAGCTCCTACCTGTGATTCTGCTCCTTAAAGGCTACTACAGTCCTGCCCTTGCCACATGGCCCAGGCTGTGCTGTGCTCCAGTCACAGTGCAGTGCGATAGACCTTTTCTGTCAGCCTTCCAGGCTGATAGAAAATCGTAGTTTCCCTGATTATCTCTTTCACTCTTTCATTTTGTGGCTTATCCTGTTCCAGAATTTGCGTAGAGTCATTTTGATAGGTATTTTATGGTCTATGGTGGGGGAACTACAAGAGGTCGGTCTTTCTACTCCACCATCCTGGCTTCGCCCCCTGGAACATTCTTTACTATAACTAAGGATTCATTTGATGAATTCGTGTCCCTTGACTATTGATCAATTGGGGAACTACTGTTATTTTTGTAGATTTGACTAAATTCCCCATATATCTGTGATAGGAAGCATTAATCAGAGAAACTTGCTGTAGAAATTTTGATATTACTTCATTGTCTGTGGCACCTTTTAATAAAATCGTAGTTTCCCTGATTATCTCTTTTAATTAGGTTGATATTTGCTTTGTCTGAGACCATGATTTGTACATTTGCCTTTTTTACTTCAGCCTAAGCATAGTAGACTCTGCTCCAATCCTTTGTTTTCGTTCTGTGAATGTATCTTTATGTCAGCTGTGTTTCTCGTAAACAACATATTGTTGGATTCAGGTTTCAAATCCATCCTGCCATCTACTTTTGTTTTATGGGTGAGCTTATTCCTTTCAAATTTACAGTTATTATTACTAATTGCATATTTCCTTCCATTCCATTCTCTTCTATTATTTCTCTTTTGTAAGATAGATTTCTACATAGAGCTAAGTGCATATATGTATTCTTTTCTCTTTGAACTAATTTTGATGGCAGTGAGGTTCAAGCATTGCCCACCAACTCTCCCCATTTCCCATTTCATTGTAAAAGCTCTACTTTGTATGCCTCTTTTATGTAAGAATATTTTTCCCATTCTATCTCTCTCTTCCCCTCTCCTACTAGTGCTTGCCAATTTCTCAATTCAATTTTTTCTGAGATTACCTCAACATAATCAACTCAGTCTTGTGATCTCTGTCTATTAGACCACTTCTAATTGTCCTTATAATGACAAAGATTTTGAGAGTTGCATGTTTACACGTGGTAATGCAAATAATTTAATCTCATTGAGTGCCTTATGATTTCTATTTTCCTGTTTATAATTTTCTGCTTCTCTGGAGTTATGTGTTTAGGAATGCTGAATTTTTTTCTATTTTATCGTGTCCATTTATCCCTGAATGATTACACTCAGTTTTGCTACGAGCTTTATTCTTCGTTGTAATACTACTTTTTTGCCTTCCTGAATATCATATTCCATGCTCTCTTCTCCTTTAACATGAAAGACACTAACTCTTGTGTGATCCTGCTCTGACTCCATGATATTTGAATTATTTCTTTGTAGCTGCTTGTAACATTTTCTCTTTCACCTGGGATCTCACCTTGTTATCTCTTTCAGGAGTTAATTAGTGTGTGTTTTGTTCTATTTCTATTTTACTTTCAGGATTTAATATATCAGGGCACATTTTTTGGATAATTTCTTAAAATTATACCTAGGCTCTTTATTTTATTATGGTGTTTCAAGTATTTCAATATGCCTTATATTACCTCTCTATTTTCTACTTTAATTGATTTTGCAATGAACTTTTCATATTTTTTTCTATTTTTTCATTCTTCTCACTTTGTTTTAGTACAGGAAGTCAACCACCCTCCACTGAAACATGCTGTGGATGAAAGGGACAGTGTTGATAAGCAACATCATCCTCTAGAGCCCTATCTATGACAGTACTGAGTCATGGAGATTACTGAGTGTACGAGCAGGGGTGAGGGTAGGGGCTGTTTGGAAGGAAGGGATAGGGCAAAAGAAGACAAATAGCTCACTGGTGGTAATTGTTCATTCATGTCACCTGTAACCCAACATTTCTGCCAATGCTCCCATGCCCTATCATCCCTTCTAAAGGGAACCCTGAAGCCCTGTTCCATTCTGACCCTTATGCCTGCTTTCCTCCCCCTTCTTCATGAGTGGGGCAGTACCCTCCAGAAACCCAATTCTCCAGAACAGGATCCCTGATGTGTTGTAGGCAATTCTGGCCCTTGTCTTCTGCCCTGCCACTGGTGCTCTTAGTGGCTTCAGCTTTTCCAAACACCCTGAAGACAATCCTTCTTGTGTGAATTGGCATCCCCAGCGATTGTGAGAGATCCTTGAGAGCCCCGATTCTCTTTATCTGCTTGTAATGGCAGCATATAGCATGGTTCATGGTACATAGTAAATAAACACTTAACCAATTCTCATTCATTTGTTCACTCATTTACTTTTCAATAAAACTACTTGTGTTTTGAGCCTTCTGAGCCTGTGCGCTTGTCACAAAAGCTGATATTGCTGGTGGAAGTGGGAGTGGATTGTGAAGTGCTGAAGTTCCGATATTATCCGGAGGGGTGAGATTGAGGGCAGAAAAGTCAGGGACATGATAGGTCTTTGTAAGTAAGGTGAGGCTGCAACTAATGAATGGTGTGAAAGTCTAACAACTGAGAAGCACAGGTGGAAGGGGACTGGAATTAAGGAACCCGGCCACCAAGTCAAAATGCAAATCCCAGGAGGAGTTTGCTAATGAGAAAATGGTCAAGTCTTGCAAAAGTATACTCCACTTGGGGAGCCCTCATGCATGGGAGAGAAAGCACCAGGAAGAGAAGGAAATTGCAGAACAAAACTCTAGGCAGGATAGAGTGTAGAGATATGGTAGAGATATGCAGTCATAGTATATATCCTAAGCATTGTAAAAAGGAACCTGAAAGTTGGCCTATCTGGGCCCCTCAACAAAAGAGAGGCAACTGAGGGAAACATTCAATGGGAGAAAGGAACTATAGTGTTGCAAGGATGTTGCAGGATGGGAAGTGGACAGGAGAGCATGGATGCTCCATGTGAAGGGGGACCTATCTTCTAAAGCATTTTCTATGGTAAGGATGAATTTGAGGTATGTCACTGATTTCAGAAAAGTCAGTAGCATTTCCTGGAATGAAAAATAGCATGGATAGCCTGGGCTCCTCACCAAAATAGAGTACAAGAAGGAAACTCACATTGAAAAAAGTGGCTTTGATTGTGAGGTGAGAGCAGCTGGGTGGGAGAGATTCAGATCTAGGCTCCTGAAGGAACACAAGAATATTTCAAGAGGAGGGGGCCCCAGTCAGAATGAGACTGCAAGTGACTGGTAGTGACATGCAATAAATCAATCATTCAATGAACATGCTTAAAGCAATTACTATGTGCCAGTAATTAGGTTAAACACTGGGGATATGGAGAAAAGACAAAAGGCAATTCTTATCCTCAACAAGCTCATCAATCTAATTAGGGAACACTACGCATAAGAAGCAGAGGAAATGCAGGGAGGAGTGGGGGGGGGGAGAGAAAAAAATAAAATGGAAGGGAGTGAGGGTACCTAATGTCATAGTATAATGTAGTCCTGCAGTTAGTGAGGAATCTGTAAGGTAGATGACTCAGCCCCTTCTCCCCCCTCGAAGATAAGATCCAGATGAAGATCACCAATGCCCACCCTAGACTCTCTCCAGTTGGAGGAGGGAGGGGTTCAGTGGGCAGAAAGTACTGAAGACATGGGAGTTGCAGAACTGCAACTTGCAGATCTTGCAAGAAGATGAGCCTCTGGAAACAATGGTGAATTACAGATGATTGAAGTTTTCTGTCAGAGCAGACCGAGGAAGGAGTTTTAAAACCTTTCAAATATTTGTTTAGATATACTTGAGGAAATGTGGTGAATTTTTCCTACAACAACATTACTAAATATATGAAAACCTTATTTGTAAATGAATAAAGTATGAATTTGAACCAACACCATTACACATGAACACAATACTTATATCCTGCCTTAACATGATTAATGAAGTTTTGCTATTGGAGGCAGAAATTTTAAGACTATAATTTGCTGTACTTCTCAGTTATGATTTCAGGTTTCAGTGTCTGAGCCACTAGTAAAAATGGCAGCAGCTCAAGGGTGAATGGAATCTTTGACCTCACAGCAATGAATGTCTGCCTCTTGGGAAAAATTGAGGGAGTTTACCCTAGGAAGGCTCAGAAAAGGACACTCTTGACTCTGTTTCCCATAGAAGGCCTTTTTCCATCTGGCTAATTCTGAGTGTGATTGTGACACGCTTTTAAACAATTTAGCTGCTTGTGAATCATACCTGAAATCAAATAGAACTAATGAATAATATAAATGCTACCATATCACTCCTTTTCTCTTCACATAATAAATTCCATTCATAAGGGCAAGTGTACAATGGTACCTCATTATTTTCATTGTGACAAACATAAGAAATAAACCCTATGAGGAGTCATTATAAATTGTCATTCGAATTACAAATAATGGAGATTAGGGGATCTTACAATTCATGGATATTTAGTTAGTGGAAGATGGATACTATGACGTCCTTTCATTGTGTCAATATAATAATATCCTCATTGAGAGGAACCTAGTGGGATATGTGACACAGTTTTCAAAAAGTGGATTAAGAATTTCACATGCAAAATTTCCTTGGTAATTGTGAAGAGGGTGAAATTATTTTCCTTTTGAAGCATCTATCTGATTATTTTTTGAGGACTCATTTTCCTATACAGGCCATCAGAATGTGACGACTGAAATTCCCTGATATTTCTGATGACCTATATGGTCTTTATTTGATATTCTTCCTATAACTCTATGTTATAATAAGTTGTTATTGTCTTCCTATATGCTCTTAGAACCTGAGAAGCAAACAGGTGAAATTCTCTGAGTTCAGGAAAAGAGGTGTCCCACTTCTCTCAAGTATCTGCTAGTTTACAGGAATGATTAAATAGCACACTATTGAGCTGTGAGACCTCAGACAGGAAACTGAATGTGATTCAGTTGATCATTTACTTTTGCTAATTTGGCTCTGTTCATTATTGCAAATTAAAGATAGCCATTAAAAAGTCTTACTTTGATCAGATGATCTTTTGGTTTTGAGGGTGACCGTAAGTGAAAGTTTCTGTCCATTTCCCCCTAAAAGAGAAATGAAATGGGACAAATTATCTCTCATAAAAGAGACAAGAAAAGGCTTTTTTCAATGGAGGCAGAAAATGGGGAGGTGAGAGAGAAAAAGTGAAGCTTACTCTCATCACATTTGGCTTAAATAGGGAATAACATGAATACTCAATTTGGTACGAAATCTATCTTATACTACAGGAAAGTGATGGAGAAGGGGGTGATAGAAGGGAGGGCAAATAGGAGGAGGGAGTAATTAGAAGTAAACATTTTTGAGGAGGAATAAGGTCAAAAGAGAGAATAGAATATATGGGGGGAAGGATAGGATGGAGGGAAACATGGTTATTCTTACACAACATGACTATTGTGGAAGTCTTTTGTGAAACTACGCATATATATCCTATATTGAATTGCCTGCATTCTCAATGTGGATGGGTGCTTAGGGAGGAAGGGAGAGAAGTTGGAACTCAGCTTTAAGAACGAAATGTTGAGAACTGTCTTTGCATGCAAGTGGGTACTAAGAAATACAGGTAATGGGGTAAAGAAATCTGTCTTGCCCTACAAGAAAAGAGAAAAGATGGGGATAAGGGAAGGGAGGGGTGTGATAGAAGGGAGGGCAGGTTGGGGGAAAGGGTAATCAGAATGCAAGGTGTTTTGGGGTGGGAAAAGGGGAGAGGAGAGATGGGGAGAAAATTTGGAACTCAGAATTTTGTAGAAATGAATGTTGAAAACTAAAAATAAATAAATAAACATGAAAAAGTAAAAATAAAAATAAACGTTGCCAAATTTCTAGGGCAGAAGAGTAAAGAAATGGAGATACCCTGCCCAACCCCAAGAGTGCCAAAGCAGACAATTGACAGGACCTTTGAATCTCATACCTGGAAAGGACTAAGACTTAACCTCTCATTTCCAACCTGAGACATAGTGAATCCTCTACAATATCCATGACAACTGGCCATGCAATCTCTTCTTGGATTTCTTCAGTGACAGGTAACTCACTATCCCCTGCCTAGGCCATTTAGGGTTTGGCTGCCTTAGCTGCGGTGATTTCAGGTTGCATTAATACAAGCACAGGTGGAGCCTGGGGAAGACAATAGAGGGCAAGTCTGGGAGTCAGGAAGATAGGGGTCCAAGTTCTACCTACTAGGTTGGCCATGTGACCATAAGCAAGTCATCTAACCCCTCTGTGTCCCAGGTTGATGGACATGAACAGCAGGACTCTCCAAGCTGCAATGACCCCACACCAGTGGAATTACAGGGCTAGGTAAACCATCATGCAAAGAATCAAAGCAAATAAACATAGTTCTGGTCAGACCATACCTGGAATATCATGGTCACTTCTGGGCTCCACATTTATGAAGGACATCGACAGAGACAGTGAGGGGACCTGGAAACTTCACCCTGTAAGGAACAGAAGAAAGAAGGAGGGTTTTGTGGTAGAAGAAGCCTTGGATGCAAAATCAGGATCTCGGTTTGAACTCCAGCTCTACTCTTTTCTGCCTGTGAGACCCTTGGCCAGTCACTGAACCTCTCTCTTTAAGCCTGCTTCCTCTAGTTTAAGCAGAAGGGATTGGACTTTGCCAGCTCTAAATTCCATGATTCTATAAGTGGGTGACACTTCACTCTTTAAAGAGAAGACAGCGGAGGCAGTGGTAGCTGTCCTCAAATATCTGAAAGGTTGTCGCAGCACAAAGGGATGAGATTTGGTGTGCCTTCAGAATGTAGATCTAAAATCAAGGGGAAAGCAAAAGAACCTGTTACATAGTGGGTGCTTAATGAATACTTGTGGCACTGATTGATTAATGACTTGATTACAGGAATGCAGGTTTCTCTTAACTTAATGAAAAACTAAGCTCTCTAAAGCATAATGACCTAGTTTGGGAGGTAGTGAGTTCCTGCCTACTGAAGGACTCCAAGCAGAGATTGGATGGCCTCTTGTCGAATCCTAGGCTGCCTGGAAATATCTGCTTTGGTACAGTTTTAATGGGGTTATGGGGAGGAGCATCTCCATTTATTTACTTTTCTCTCCTGGATAGTTGACAAGGTCTCTTTCAAGAGCAAATACGCTAGTATCCTTGCTCCATCCCTTCTCCATAGGTGACCTGCTGCTGGATCTCAGAGTTTGTTCCTAAGAGGGATTTTGCTACCCATGGGGTCTTTTCTAAAATATCTTCATGCTCTCCTAACTGCCCCATCTCTTTTCTGCCTTACTCTTCTTAGGACAGCATTAGTTTAATGTTTGCAGGGTCTGTGTTCCTAGGGGGCCTTGAGGCAGGACCAGTGTCTCCCCTCTGGTTTTGGGAGACTTTTTTCTCCCTGTCCTTGTTCTCTGACTCCCTTGCTTTGAGAGGTATGGGAAATTCCTTTCCACCTCTCCTGCTCCCTTTCCCACCTGCCTCTGCCCCTGTCTTGCAGGCCCAGACTCTAGACTTCTTTCCCCACCTCACTGGGAAAGTCATCCTTGCCAGTGTCTGTCTCCCCTCATGCCTAGTGTTCCCTGGTATTTGCTGTACTTGGGGTACTCAATTTTCCACTATGCGTGGTCCTGCAACAGGCTTCCTCTTAGTTGCCTCCCTGTCCTTTCTCTCCTATTCCCAGGACAGAGATCCCTTGAGACAATAATAATGACAGAATAACTGACATATCCATACACATCAGAGATGGATATAAGGCTTTCCTTCCCTGTGAGTAAGGAAATTTCAAGATTATTTCCATTTTACAAATGAGGAACGTGAGGCTGATAAAGATTAGCACACAAGAGGAGGAGGGGCCTAGAAAAGAAGTTGTGAGTCAGTGCTGCCGAAAGGGAGAGCTCCCATCAGAGCTGAACCCTTTTGCCCCTGGCCATTCACTCCAACAGTCTTGACTAACACATGGTTCATCTGCTTCCAGTGCTTTACTAGACAGACACAAGGACATCTTGGTTGCACAGTGGGTAAAGCTCTAGGCCAGAGTCAGCAAGACCTGAGCAAATATGGCCTCAGACACTTTCTAGCTATGAGTCACTGGGCAAGTCACTTAGTACATTTCTCTTCAGTTTTCTTATGTGTAAAGTGAGCTGGAGAAGGAAATGGCAAAAAACTCCAGAATCTGTGCCAAGCAAACCCCCAAAAGAGTGACGAAAGTCTGACATGACTGAGGAGTGACTAAAGTAAAAGTGTATATAGAGCCATCGTTCAAAAGAAAAAATAAAGGAATATTTAGTAAAATGAATCAAGACATTGAAAACGTCTGGAAATAAATTCCTGCTGCCATTCCTGTGGACCTTTCCCCTATGGAATGGAGCGGTGAAAATTGTCTTCCCCTTTTGAATGACTGTGTGTCCTGAGTGTTGGATTATTCATGAAGACCTGGTCTCCTTCAATAAGATGCACATTTTTCTGAAGGCAAGCACTCTTTCCTTTTTATCTTTGAACTCCTAGCACCTAGAGCAGTGCGTGGCCCATAGTAGGCACCTAGTAAATATTTTTGATTTATTCAGTGCCATTGAAGATTATGTCAAATAAATATTGAAGTACATTATAGCATGGTCTTCTGATAGCTGAACGTTTCAGAATTTGTCATCTTCTGGCACCATCTTGTGGAGAGACAGAGCATTGCATTACAATAAAAGTTTTACGACAGAAACGAATATGTTATACAATGGACATCCTTGTCTTGTGGACTATGCAGATATTACAATTTTAATCTACCATCTTGTGTCCAAGTCAGCGATTCATTTTAAACCACATTTTTATTGAATTTTAGCCCATGTTACAATTCCTTTCTGGTTGAGCAGGCAGAATGAAAGTAAATAAAATCCTTAATTTATGAAAGGAGGACAGTATGTTCCTTTGGAGTCAATATGAATTCAGACTCAATCATCACCATCAAAATTATGTGTTACTCTCCGTCATGCGAAAAGTCATCTGATATAGGAAAAGACTTCATAGAAGTGGGGACAGCACTGAGCAGGTTTTACCTTCCAATGTGGTTAGGAAGATAAAGTCTTAATGTTACCCAACATTAAAATCAAAAATTTTGAGGACTTAAGTGCAAAAAATCTGATCTTTCTTTTGAAGGAAATTTATGAAAAAAGTATAAAGTTTGACTGAGACTTTGCCAGTGTGAAATCAGGCACTCAGGGAAATACTTTTCCAGTTGCCCAGGGGCATTGTTGTGTAGTCACTCAGTCATGTCCAACTTTGTGTGACGTAGTTTTCTTAGCAAAGATACCACAGTGGTTTACTACTTCCTTGTACAATGTGTTTCCATTTTTTCCAGATGAGGAACTGAGGCACATAAGGGTTAGGTGACTTGCCCAGGGTAGCACAGTAAGTGTCTAAGGCCAGATATTCCTGGCTTCAAGTCCAGTGTTCTATCCACTGCATCACCCAATTGTGCTGTCAAGGCCTAATTAAAAAAATAAACAATAGCCTTTGGAGTATACCAAATCAGATAGGGAAGTTATAGGTATAGTCACTGCCTTCAGTAGTTATTCTGAGATTCCAATCTAGTTTTTCTACTTCCAAATTTTGTCTTCTTGCTGAGAAAAATATATGAATACCCAGTTATTAATTTAGGATTTAATCATTTTCTATTTCCTCATTCGGAGAGCAGCCCCTGTAAGTCATTTTCTGAAGGACATTGTTGTTAAATGAGATATTGAAATCTTGAGGGAACATACTCCTTTAACTTAGGTAGGACTTCAACCAACTAGAAGACCTTACTTCTGTTCAGAGTGTGAACAGAAAGTAGTCGAAGTGAATTCAAGCTCTAAACCTTTAAGCCTACACCCATGCAGCGCCCCATTGAGATTTAGTGTAAATTAGCTCATGAATGAGAGAAACACAGGGTGGTCTGGGTAGGAATGAATTCCTTTGTCCAGTTTGCTGGAGGTGGCTGAGTCTCATGCTTAAATCATATTCTTGGCAGGAAGAACTAAAGACTTTTAGCCCCTCTTCTCATATTAATATGTCCATCCTCTCATTCATTGTGAACCAACCATGATTGATTTTCTCTTGTCTGGGGCAACTCTTTCTCCAAAGGTATTTAAGCTTTCAGCGATCTCCATGTTTTGGTCTTTGGTTAGGGAGAGAGTGTAGCATTATCAGCTACACTAATAGATAAGCTGATTACTGATTACCCAGGACCTCTGTCTCTGTCTTTTTATTCATCTCATTGCCCCTGAACCCTGTTCTCCATCCCTCTCAGACAGAAACAATCCATTCAGAACAAAGCCATCTTTCTCCTTTCAGGCACTGCCAACATTCCCAAATGTACAGTGTATATCTGTGGCCTTAGTACTCTAACTACCCAGTCATTCCTTTAAGGTCTTCAGGGAGCCCACAGGATCATAGGATCCTAGATGTAGAGATGGGAGGGACCTCAGAAATCATTTAATCCTCATTTTCCAGGGGTAATTTGCTCCAAGTCAAGCACAAGATTTTACATTAAGAAAGGCAACTGATATCAGAGGTTATCT
>JAQQSK010008718.1:0-13391 GCA_028658325.1 Potorous gilbertii
AGTATAATAATAACATACTGCAAATGGAAAGTTGGGGAGAAAAATCTTTGAAGAATGTCCATGAGTAACAGGTGGTTAACTTTGTATTAACAACAGCTCAGAGATCAACTCAGCAGTCCATTTGATTACAGATAATGAATGGCAAAGAATGTTACCAACGGCCGGACACAGAGGTGATAGGATGTAGAATCAGACACGTTTTGGGACATGGCCAACTTGGGAATTTGTTTGGTTTAACTATGTTTATTTGTTACAAGGCTTTTCCTTCCCTTCCCTTTCGTTTTTTTTCTTCTTTGAAATGGGGAGGTAGGGGTGAGAAAAATGCTTGACAATTGAAAAAAAATTAAAATTAATCAGGGAGAATAAACTAAAAATATAGATAATCTACTTGTGGATAAGAGCTAATGTTTAGTTACTCTTAATGGCCCACATTTCTATAATCCTTTCATCATAACAACTTTCTTAATCAGGGAATGCCAGCATCTCCATTTTACACATGTAAACCATGAGGCCCAAAGAAGTAAAGTGCCCTGAGCTGCAGTTCGAACCCAGGACTCATTTTGGAGGCAGTACACTGAACATCTCATCTTCAGAGAGATCGCAGATGTGCTGGAGTACTTAAGCAAATTTTCTGCTAGCGTTCACTTGTATCAACACAGATAGTCAAATAGAAAGCTGCCCACTTGTCTAGTGAAATGTACCACTTCAAGACTGTAAACATTATTCTGTCTCATTACTGTCTCTATGGTTAACAGTCTCCACTTACCTTAGCCCTACCTTACCCATTTTTCACTTCAAGCTGCCTATCCTTTCCACTCTGGAATCCCCATTCCATAATGAACTAAGTGTTCTTTTTTTTCTTTTTATCTCTTTTTCCTCTCCAGGGCATTGTCCTCCTTCACAGCATTTCTCTCTCTCTTTTTTTAAAGTTTTATTGATGTTTTTTGTTTTACATTTTATACTTTTATGGATGACATTAACTTCGTGAAAATTCTCTTATGTACATTTCCATATCTGTAGTAACCCAACCTATTTTTAAAAAATTAACAGAAATCTATTAAGTCTTTCATAGGACTCCATCACATTCATATATTGCAACTCATTCAGTCATTCCTTAAATGATGGGCATCTCCTTAGTTTCCAGGGGGTTTTGTTTTGCCTCCAAAAAAGTGCTATTATAAATAATTTTGAACATATAGGAGCTTTGTCTTTTGGGCATAAGCCTAGCAGGAGTATAGTTGGGTCAAAGACAATGCACTATTTAGTAAGCAATCCCAAATTACTTTCCAGAATTGTTGTATGCATTCACACTGGACTTCTTTCTCTCATCCTCCTTCCATCTTTTTGCCCTCCTTGAGACCTGGTTCCCCTCAGATGACACAGTAGCCATGGCCATCCTCTTTAGCACTGGCTGCAACTTCATTTTTCTCCCTAACACACTGGTTTGGGAAGGGGAGTCAGAATACTCCCTGCCCTCCACTGCCTCTTCCAAACTCTCAGAGACATCAATCAGCAACCTTTTCTCCTTTGAAGTTCATTGGTTTAAAATGTTCTACTCTATTTAAATTATAGTGGCCATCGTATACCAGATTGTCCTCCCTTTTCCGTATGGAGTTTAGCACCTGTATTGCTGTCTTCCCTTCCTCTCCTCAACTCTTGCCCTGGTTTTTCGGGACATTACCATCCATGTTGATATTCCTTCCAACTTTTTAACCTCCCAATTCCCTCAATTTCATTAGATATTACAATCTACTATTTTTTTCCATCTCAGTCACATACAGGAATGGTCACACCCTAAATCTCACAATTATCTACAAGTGTTCTAATTCCTTGATCAAAAACTCTGACATCATTCTATATCAGGGATTTTTAACCTGGGGCCTGTGAATTTGCTTCCCGCCCCCCATATTTTCACTAACTGTACTTCAGTATAACTGGGGTTTTTTTTGTGATTCTATGTATTTTAACATTTAAAAACATTCCAAGAAGTGACCCAGCGCTTTTATCAGACTGCCAGCTGGGTTCAAGGCCCAAAGAAAGGTTAATAACCCTTGCTCTGTGTGATTACATATGTTCCTATCATTTCCTCTCTCCCTATGTCTCATTTCTTCCAAACCTACTGGCTGTCCTCTATGAGATTTCCAATCCTGTACCTCAATAATCTCTTGGGCCATTTTATTCCTTCTCAGACTTTACTTTCTTACCTTCTCAACCTCGATTCTGTAGTTAAACCAGTTCAATTCCACATAATTTACTCTCAAATCTGTCACCCCCACCCCACCGTGTTCTTTAATCAATCATGCCTTGCCAAGCCCCAGGCTTGGATTGCTCCCACCATCTACTTCCTCTTCTCTCACATACTGCTGATTAGAACTGAAGGAAGTCACACATTCGTGCTAAAATTCACGTTGCCTGACTTTAATGGGGCCTTCGCTACAGAAAGGCAATCCTTTTATTCCTGCCCAACTGATTTCCCCTGTTTCACTGCCACAGAATCTCATCCAAACTTGTTTTTCCCCAAGCTTCCCATACTTTCTTCTCCATCCCTTTCAGTTAAGAGCCTTGCATCTTATTTTACTAAGAAAACTGAGGCCATCTGAAGTGAGTTCTGTCTTCTCCCATTCTATTTCGAAACCCCTGACATCAGCTACTCTCTCCTCCTTTCCTAAGTCTCTGACAAAGAGGTGCCCTTTCTCTTTGCCAAGATCAACCCCTTTACATGTATGCTTGATCCCATCCCCTCCTATTTCCTTCAGCAGATTGCATCTTCAATCACTACAATCTTTAATCTTTCCCTTTCAACTGGCTGCCTTTCCTTTTGCTTTCACTTAGACCCAAGTCACTCTCATCCCTAAACCCTGCACCAAAAAAAAGACACAAAAAAACTTCACTAAATCATGTTCAGTCGTTTCAGATTCTTTATGACTTGATTTGGAGTTTTCTTGCAGTTGTTTGCCATTTCCTTCTCCAGCTCATTTCACAAATGAGGAAACTGAGGCAAACAGGGTGAAGTGACTTGCCCAGGGTCACACTGCTAGTAAGTGTCTGAGGCCAGATTTGAACTCAGGAAGATGAGTCTTCCTGACTCCAGGCCCAGAACTCTACACACTTCAGTGCCACCTAACAGCCTCTCATGCTCACCTTGTTAATAGTTTAACTAACACCTCCATGCAGATAACTCAGGAATCTGTATAGTCAACACCAGTCATTCCCCCAAACTTCAATCCCACACCATGAGTGCCTATTAGACATTTCGAATTGTATGTCCCAGAAGAATTTCAAGCTCCGCATGTCCAAAAAGAACTATTACTTTCTTCCCTAAACCCTTATTTCTCTGGAAGGTGCTACCATTCTCCCAGTCTCCCAAGTTTGGAAGGTCAATGTCAATGAAGACTCCTCATTCCAATCCAGACTCAGCTGCCAAATCTCACGGTTTGTATCTCCACATCAGCTTTCTCAGGTGACCCTTTTTCTCCACTCACAAAGCTACCACCTTTGTTCAGGCTTTTATCAACTCTAGTCTAGATTATGGTAACAGTCACCCGGTTGGTCCCCTCACCTCAAATATTTACCAGTTCCTGTCTGTCCTACATGCTGCTGCCAAAGTAATTTTCCTTAAGTGTAGCAGTATACCAGTTTTACAAGTTGGAGAAACTTTTAAAGGCATTTTGCCCTATTTCACCTGAATTATATTTACAAATATAGTTGTTCACTAGAGCAGGAATGTGGCAGGAGATCTGGACTCCTGGGTTCTAGAACTGGCTTTGCTTTTCACTAGCCATTTGAGATTCGGGGGCCAGCTAGGTGGCACTGCAGTGGAGAAAACTTAGGGCCTAGAGTCGGGAAGACTTATCTTCCTCAGTTCAAATCTGGCCTCAGACACTTATTAGCTGTGTGACCCATGGCAAATCACTTAATCCTGTTTGACTCAGTTTCCTCATCTGCCAAATGAGCTGGAGAAGGAAATGGCAAAACCACTCCAGTGTATCTGCCAAGAAAACCCCTAATGGGGTCACGAAAAGTCGAACACAACTGAAAAAAACCAACTTAACAACAAAAAGTCATGTGACTTGGGGCAAGTTAGGTAATCTCTCTCAGCATGCATCCTCACCTGCATAATGGAGATAATACCAGTCCTGTAGACCTACAGGGTTGTTGGCAGGGTTTTCTTGTACACAGAGGAACTCAATTAATGTTTCTTGAATGAAATAATAATTTTGGAAGTAATAAAGTGCTAATACAGAATCACTGAGTTGCAGAATGTTAGAAGAGAGGGGAACTTAAAGATCTCTTAGTCAGACCCCCTTCATTTTGCTGAGGAGGGAATTGTGGTATGGAGAGGAAAGGAGACCTGACATCTAATCCTGTTACTGGTACTTGCTAGTTTACATTCAATGCAAAGTTCCCAACTTGAAAAATTAAAGAGAGTAGGAAATGAAATGCCAAAGGAATTTCCTATTCAAGAAAACGTAGGTCAAGGCTTTTCATGAGGAAATAACTTAGTATGCATGTCAGGCCATTAGATAGCTTTGTGACTTTGGGTGAACTGGTTCCTTTCTCTGAGATAAAATGAATTCTACGAATCTATATTTAAGTTCAGGCTACAAATATTGTCTCTAGGGGATATAGATAATTTTGAGGGATAGTGTAATGTTATTTATATAACACCAATGAGAAATTAGTGGCTGCTGCTTTAGTGTTTCTGAAAGGGGAAAACAGAAAAGGTGTCTATCCGCTGTGCTGCTGGCCTACAAAGCAGACAATGTCCTACACAAATGGATGAGCGTTCGGCACCCTCTTTAGAGCCACCTTGTCCCTTTGCCACATGTTCACAGGCAGTGTTCCCTTTTCAAAATCTTAATAAATAAAACTTTCAGAATTGACTTCTGGCCATACCCAGACTTAAGAGAAGGAAAGTTCCACTGTCTGTTTCCTAGCACAGGTCCTGTGTGTGAGGGCAATGAGAACAGTCCAGAATGAGAACCAGTCACTACTTAGAATACACTACAGAGTACGAGATCGTCAACCACTAGCTTGAGCCAAGAGAGATGTGCTCATTCATTTCCATTTGCACTTTTTCATAATTTGTGACATCTCCCTTTAGTTCCTGGAAAGCCATAAGAGAATTATTTTCCTGTATAATTTAAGTACTGATCCAGTGATGGAGATAGAGGTCATAGATATGGTGAGAGACTGAGAAGTGGAAAAGACCTCAGAGGTCATCTTGTCTAACTTTGTCATTTTACAGCTGAAGGAAACTGAGGCTTAGAGAAAGACAGTGATTTTTCTCAAGGTCACACAGATAACAAATAGCAGAGCTGGAATTTGAATTTAGTTCCTCTGACCTCAAATCCAGTACTTTTCCCACTGCAGCATATCAATTCTAGGTCCATCACAGAAAGAGAGAAATATTCTATTTATTGGCTTACAAATATACTTACTAGATGGTTAACCACAGAGTTGCTCCACCAGTTACAACAAATAAGAAACATAAACAGCCAAGGAATACGATTTCTGCAAGAAGATTTGAACCATTAATATATCACCATTTAAAGTGGGGAGAAGAAAACACACGTACACACACATACACACACACACACAAATTCAATCAATCTGCTATGATTCTATTTGATCTGTCAATTGCTTCCTATACTACTACGCTGGCTACCCAAATGATAAACAACTTACTGTATGGATGTGGCTGTGAACATACAAAGGCACCTAACTGACCATTTAAATAGCTTTGATTTCTGGAGTGCTTCATATTTTATGTAGCCACTTCCATGTGTATATTATCATCTTGTCTGAGTCTCAGAACAACTCTGAGATGGGTAATGCAAAGCTTATTGTTGTAATTTTAGAGAGAGGAAACTACTGTCTAGGAGAAGTCAGGGTTAATTCACACTCAGGTTTTCTAATCCTAAATGCAGTACTCTTACTACCATACTAAAATAACATGTATTTTTTAAAAATTTCATTAAATTCTATCAATGTATACATTTCAAATCTGGGGATGATCATTGCCTCAGTTTCCTAATTTGTAAGGTAAGTCAGGTCAACAAGCATTTGTTAATCACTTCCTGTGTTCCATTCACTGTGCTAAGTGCTAGGGATACAAAGAAAGGCAGAAGATAATTGTGCTCTCAAGGAGTTCCCAATCTAATGTATATAACTAGATGATACATACAGATCACAACCCATCCCTACCTTTTTAATTTGTGCCACTCTTGTCCACATCCTCCCATAAATACTCCATGGGGAGTCTACTCAACTTGTTGGGAACCTTATGCCTCACTCTCCACACAGCAACGATCAAGTAGATAAAAAATTCCATGAACTTCAATGTTGGTCCATCCATAAAGAGAGGACAAACACATTGGATGGAAAATAAAATGTGTCTAAAATTGAACAGTAGGAGGAAAAGGGGCATAATGTTTCAACTGATCTCAGATTTCTCTTCGAAACAAAGGAAAAAATCAGTATTTTTCCAATGATATCATGAAGCTGGGAATCTTGTAACATCATAATTTCTAAAGAATTAAACTTGAGGGTTCCCCAAAGAGCAAAGGAGAGGATGTGACTAGGCTGCACCACATAGCCAAAGGAACAAGGAATGAGAAAAATGGCATAAAGGATATCAGAAAGATGCATGACTAGAAAAGGAGGCAGGCCAGCCATTTGGTTCAAGTAAAAGGTAACTGATGGGCAACTCACCTGCTATGCTGTTAAGAGATACAAGATCAAGAGATCTAGAGGAGGGCCCCACCCAACACGTTGGATGGAGCTCCCACTCCTCTGCCCCACTTTCCTTCATAATGGAAGATTTATGGGAGAGTACACACAAGAATGGTGCACTCTAAGCCATAAAAATGGTACAGTCTAGCCATACTGGACAGGTTGTCATCTATATCAACACAGGGAATATCCCTTCCTCTCCTTACTTCGCAAAGCTTGTGGTACATATGTCATACCCTCCACAGAATCTTTCCTGCTTCTACCCTAGTCAGTCACCCCTCTCTGGTCACCACTCCCCCAAATGTGTTGCTTTCCCCATTAGAAAGTAACCTCACTGAAAGCAGAGACTGTCTTTTCTATTTGTGTCCCAAGAGCTTAAGCACAATGTTTCTCAAACAGTAAGTGTTTACTGAATGCTCTTCCTTTTTTCTTTTATTCACTCTTCCACATTTTTGAGACATCAAGGACACACTGACATAGCAATGTAATCATATTTTTGTCCTGAATTATGTATTTCTGAAGCGAAATAGCAAATCACAAGCAATTTATTATAATTAGACATCTACAACCGTCATTCTGGTTGACTTCTTTCCTTTCCAGAGTATGATATTCCAAATATTCATTTGGCTCAGTGTTTGCGTCTTCCACATCCATGTCAGTATCTGTAGGATCTGGCATAAAAAATGAGCATTAGTTAGGAAGTCACTGTCTGGATTGAACCATATAGCATTAAGATATGTATAACTGTATTACTCAAGGATGTTAAGAGTATGGTCATTAAGGTATTGGTCTCAACCCCTCCAATGCTGGGGGAGAATTTAAGGGTAAGAATTTATGGAAGGATGAATTGGGGAGAAGAACTCTGTATCAAGCTATTGTCAACAATAAGCATGTTGTTGTGTATATGTATATGTGTTTAAGTGTACACATATATTTTTATGTACACATTATAATACAAACACACAAACATAGATATAACTAGTCCCTGATTTCTTATCATGGAGACAACTCTCCGGTTGTCCATTCTTTATTCCCTCTATTTATCCCTTTTATTCTCTTTATATGTGTCCCTGTGCGAGAATCTTTCCAGGTGGTGTGTCTAGTGACATGGATATATATGTCACTTAGGTCAGTGTGCCTATTGAGAGATGTGTGTTGGTATAGGGTCACACAACCCAGGTAATAGAGTGATGTGTGATTATAGGTGTGGGAGTCATTCATCCCATTTTTTTTCAGTGAGAGATATAGGTCTGTGGTGTGTGTGTGTGTGTATATGTGTGTGTGTGTGTGTGTGTGTATGTGTTGATGTTTGTAAGTATCACTTTGGCCAGTGTATTCAAGAGTTGTGTATTTGTATGTATGTGCAGGAATCACTCAGGCCAATGTGTTCAGTGAGCAGTGTGTATGTGTGTATCTATAGGAGTACTAAGTTCAGTGTATTAGCTGAGGGGTGTGTATCTGTTAGTGTGTTAGCATAGGGGTCAGGCCGTTGTGGTTTAAGAAGGATATGTGTCTATATGTAGGAGTCATCCAACCCACTATGTCCATTAAAGGGTATGTGTATATGTTTATGTGTATGGCTATGTAGGAAGTCAGCGTGTCTAGTAAGTGTGTGTGTGCGTGTGTGTATGTGCATGGGGGTCATATCTGTATGTCTATAGAGGGGCTCTATACACCTATGTGTGGAAATCCCTTAGGTCAATGTGTCCAGTTAGGGTAGTGTGTGTGTGTTTGTTTACATGTCACTAGTGGCGGTGTGTTCAATTTTGAGAGTTGTTTGTGTCTGTGTGTACAATTCCCTCAGGTCAGTGTGTCCTGTGAGGTTAGTAGTCTGTGTATGTCTATCTATAGAAGTCATCTTGCCTACTGGGTACAGTGAGGGGTATGTATGTTTGTGTGTGTGTGTTTGTGTAGGAGTCATACATTTTAGGGTATCCAGTGATGTTTGTCTATGAAGCAGCTATCCAGTCCAGAGTCTCCAGTGTTAGTATGCATGTCTTTGTTGGTGTGTAGGAGTTACTCAAACTACTGTGTCTGTGTGTACTTAGGAATCACTCAGGACAGCATTTTCAAGGGGTGTGTGTGTGTGTGTGTGTTTGTATCTATGTGTAGGATTTATTCTAATCAATGTGTCCATCAAAGGGAGTATGTATGTGTATTTTTGTGTAGGCATCACAATGCGATGATGTCAAGTGAGGTAATGTGTCTGTGTGTACATGTTTATGTAGGAGTCACTCAGGCCACTGTGGTCAATAAGAGAGATGTGTCTGTGTGTGTGTGTGTCTATATAATGGAGTTATTCAGGTTAATATATCCAGTAAGATATAAAGAGCCCAGTGTGTCCAATTAGAGGAGTGTGATTGTGTAGTAGTTACACAATCCAGGGTGTCCAGTGAGGTGTGTTTATTTATGTAAAAGTCACCCAGAATAGGGTGTCCAGTGAGACAGGTATGTGTCTGTGTATAGAAGTCATTCAGTTCATTGTATACATCAGGGAGAGGGTGTGTGTGTGTGTGTGTGTGTGTGTATGTAGGAGTCATTCAAGGCCAGTGTGTTCAATGAGACATGTTTGTGTGTGTGTGAATCACACAACTCAGTGTGTGTGTGTGTGTGTGTGTGTGTGTGTGTGTGTGTGTGTGTGTGTGTAGGAGTCATCCAAGGCCAGTGTGTTCAATAAGACAAGTTTGTGTGTGTCTGTGTGTGGAAATCACACAACTCAGTATGTCCAGTGAGGGGTATATATTTGTATACAGGAATTACCTGGATTACCTAAGAGGTGATTGTTGCCACTGAACAACATAGTGAAGGAGTATCACATGTCCTTATAACATCAAGGCATTTCTAGACAGAGGGTAAAGGCAACTGAGGATCAGGAGCAAAGAACAGATGCTGCCTGAACAGCTGCCTAAAAGGATCCCGAGGTTCTGTTTTTTGGGGTTTTTTTCTGTCTAAAACTTTGATTTTAGCAGTGTGGGATGAACTGCCAAAGCAGTAACTTCTACTAATTCAGATTATCACCTCCTATTGTCTCAGAGGATAGCCTGGGGCAATAGGAAGGTCAGTGATGTGCTCAGAGTTGCCCAGACAATATGAGTCAGAGGCTAGACTTGAACCCAGGTCTCTCTGGTACTAAAACTGACCCTTTGTTCATTACATTCTACTGTCCCCCCACAGCCTCTATGTTCTAACCAGAGGAGACGACTTACTGGCCCTAACTACAACCTTCTTGGTACACTGTTCACATTCTTCTGGGAGCCTCCAATGTCCAATGATACATTACAGATAAAGAAAACTGAGGTGCAGACATGTTCAATAACTCACTTCTGACCACACAGCTGGTAAGGGTCAGAGGTAGTATTTGATCTTAGCTGCAATACATGTACACTATGGGAGGCTGTATGGCTCAAATGACAAATAAAACTGCCTTTCTCCTCTTCTCTTCCTTTCTCTTTTGGGTAGCTTAACTGTATTCTTTACTCATGACCAATAAAGTGAAATGAACACGACTCAGAACAAGGGTACTACGCCCCCACCGAGCTCTCTCTTCCTAGACCTAGTTGTCCCCTCAGCTACTCTTTTCCTAGTAGAAGTTACTCTCTTTTCCTCTTGGGGGTTAAAGCAGCTATACTAAATATAAACAAAATGATAATTTACCTGGCTTGATGTTGTTAGGAAGAATCTGTGGTTTCACTTTGAATAGTTTTTCATCTGTATCTATGAAGCTTTCAGTGCTCTTCTTAGACATGTCATAGAAATTTACAGGAGCTACAAAGTACATTTTGGGTTATTTATCTTCAAAATAAAGTAAATTGCCAAATGATATAACAGCATCATGGAGTCCCCACTCCCCCCAACCCTCCAGAATATCATGTTCATTTCAGCCTCGTTAATAGCCTGGTCAGTTTCAACTCACCTGAGTAAATGAAGGAGACGTGAAGCAGATATTGAAGTGAAAGGAAACAAAAAACCACCAAAACACACATTCTAAACCAATTCATTGGTTTAAAAAGTATGGGACTTTTCCTGTAAAATGGAATTAAATTTACTTTTGAAATGTAAAATTAATAAAATTTGTTAAAATATATTATTAACTAAACACTAGAGTATTAAGTTATAATCGTTACAATGTCTAATTATAATAATTATTAAATTGTTTAAATTATTCATTGAAATTATTAAAATATTAAAACTATTTTTAAACATCTAAATTTAAAATTAATTTAAAATTCTTCTTTAAAATGGAATCTTAAAATAAACACCCCAATGTTTCTAACCAGTCTTGAGATGCTCTCAGGTCCCAGGAAGAAAACACACTGCCTTCCTCCCTGAGGTTCTGGAATCTTAACTGTGCCCTCCTTTGTGATATCACACCCAACTGACCACTCCTGAGGCAGGGTCTTGGTTGTCATGGTGACCAAAACCAAACTAAAGGGGTGGGATGGTTCATCAGGAAAGCAGGCCTTCAAGCAGGCAGATTGACTCCAAGCTCTGAGCTTTGGAGGACTAGCACTTCCCTCTTGGCACCAAGTTCAGTGGTGAACTGTCTGCCAGTATCCTCACAGTGTGGTACTCAGAGTCAATGGGTATCCCTGGGAAGTAGAAGCACCAAATAAAACTAGTGCCAAGTGAAGCATCATTTGAATAATAAAAACTTCATATAGACAACTAACTCCCCTTGGGTAGACAATCCAGGGACTATGCCTGAGTGGCTGATACCTCCAGGGTGACAAAACTAAGAAAATAAAAGTAGACATCGCCTTAGTCTACTGATTTTGGGAACTGGATCTTAGAGATCCTGTATTCCAGGGGTTATTAAGCTGCAGTCTGTGATTTTACACTAGATTTTAGGTTGTTTGTAAATTTGGAAGGGAAAAAATGGCATTTAGTTTTGGTAAACTCTAAATGAAATTGAGCATTTCCTTCAATTACTTAAAAATATTTATGATTTTGACGAGGGGTTCATAGATTTCACCGGTCTGCCAAAAGGTTCTGGGACTGCTCTAGTTCAACCCTACCTTTGTTGAGGGGGGAAACCAAAGACCAGAGTGGGGAAATGATCTGCCCAAAGTCACTCATATAGGTAATTGCGAAGCTAGGACTTAAAACTAGAATGGCTGAGTTTCTGTAGCTATATTCTTAATTAAAGTACCATTTTTGTTTCTTGTGTAAATACATGTAATGTTTTAAACTCTAAAATAGTGGTTTCTAGAGGAGTCTTTCATCTCAAAAGTCAGGAACTGGTAAATTCTTTTGGAATCTGAATTTAAAAGAAGATCAGCACTCTAGTGCTTTCCTCCTTCCCTCACTTCTGCTTTTCTCTTTCCCCTCTTTCTAGAAATGTCCGCTTTGTCTCTTGTCTTCTAAGTTTTAGAATTTACAGGGCTTCTAACTGGGTTAGGAAGAGATAAAGGCCCAGAGTGAGCTAAGTTGAGGCAGCCTTGCTACAGAACTCCTATTAAGACAAATTATACTATTATGCCTTATTAATATGAATATCCCTTGTAGGAAAATAAACAAACATGAATCTCAACATGGGTATTTTAAACATTAATCCGAAACACTCCAGGTTAATATGAATTACACTATTATGCCTCATTAATATGAATATACCTTATAGAAAAATTAAACAAACATGAATCTCAATATTGGTATTTTAAACATTAATCCTAAACATTTCCTTATTAATACTACTTATACTATTATGCCTTATTAATATGAATATACATTATAGGAAAATTCAACAAACATGAATCTCAATACTGGTATTTTAAACACTAATCCTAAAAAACACTCCCTGTTCATACTATTTATAACATTATGTCTTATAAATATGAATACCCCTTATAGGAAAATCAAACAGACATGAATCTCAGTTTTAAACATTTCCTTATTAATACTACCTATACTATTATGCCTTATTAATATGAATATACATTATAGGAAAAAAACCATGAATCTCAATACTGGTATTTTAAACATTAATCCTAAACATTTCCCTATTAATAGTACTTATACTATTATGCCTTATTAATATGAATATCCTTTACAGGAAAATTAAACAAACATGAATTTCAATATTACCATTTTAAACATTAATCCTAAACACTACCTTTTAATGCTAATTATGCTATTGTACCTTATTAATATGATTATCTCTTATAGGAAAATTAAACATGAATCTCACTATTGGTATTTTAAACATTAATCCTAAACCTTCCATATTAATTCGTTTCTAGTATTAAGCCTATGCACTCCTTATTTATTCTAACACCGACGAAATGCTTACCGCCGCTGGGCATGGTCTGGTGGTGGCACGGTCCGGAGATGGCACGGTCCGGCGGTGGCATGGTCCAGGGGTGGCCCGGTCCGGCGGTGGCCCGGTCCGGCGGTGGCACGGTCCAGCGGTGGCCCGGTCCGGAGATGGCACGGTCCGGCGGTGGCACGTTCCACAGTGGCCCGGTCCGGAGGGGGCACGGTCCGGCGGTGGCCTGGTCCAGAGATGGCACGGTCTGGCGGTGGCACGGTTCGGGGGTGGCCCGGTCCGGCGGTGGCATGGTCCGGCGGTGGCCCGGTCCGGAGATGGCACGGTCCGGCGGTGGCACGTTCCACAGTGGCCCGGTCCGGAGGTGGCACGGTCCGGCGGTGGCCTGGTCCGG
>JAQQSK010008719.1:0-13390 GCA_028658325.1 Potorous gilbertii
TTTTTTTTTCTCTTTGCAATCTCTGAAGATAAAGACTTATTTATAAAGCCAGGTCCTTAAAGTTTTTTTCCTAAGATGATTCCTCTAACTGGTAGATAGCATTGTTCATACAATGTATAGGGGTCAACCAAAGATAAAATGAACAAATGGTATTTGAAAACTGAAACTCTTCAAATTTCCAGATTGGATATAGGTGGCATAATTTTATGTTCTTCCTATAGCTCTAATGTTCATTAGGTTCATTGTTGTTCAGTCATTTTTAGTTGTGTCCAACTCTTTCATGATTCTATTTGGGGTTTTCTTGGCAGAGATACTGGAGTGGTTTGGCTTTTCCTTCTCCAGACCATTTTACAGATAAGGAAACTGAGGCAAACAGAGTTAAGTGACTTACCCAGGATCACATAGCTAGTAAATGTCTGAGGCCAGATTTGAACTCATGAAGATGAGTCTTCCTGATTTATAAGCTCCCCTTGTTCATAAGGTTAACTAGCTCCATAAATTTTCTACTGATTTTCACTACACAAACTGTTTACTGGAAGGCCCAATGTAATTAGGTTTTTTAAGATTCCATTAAATTATGCTGTCTTATTATTAGCAGGTTTAAGCAATATTATCTGGGAAATCTCCAAAAGTGGCTTAGAAGCTGAAAAAAATCTTGTCTCCTGGAACCAAATGCCTCTACAAAATCTGCAGAAATAATGTAGAAGGCCTATTCCAGGTACTATTAACAACTGACATCCAGTTAAAGACACCAAGATGTTGATTGAGGGATGCAAGCGTCTGAGTCTGAGTGAACCAAGTTGGACAATTTCTGGACAACGTCTAGGACAGATTCCTTTGACATGTAATTTCCAAGGGAAAATGTTTCCCAGAAGTGGATGACTTCATATAGTAGATAGCAATTCCCAAGACAATGGATCAAGAAGTCTGTTGTTAAAATAGACATTAAGATGCATAACTATTCCGTTTTTTTCTTTCTGATTATAGTTATGTTTATTGCCCAGTGTTTGTTACAGTAACCTGACCCTTTTGGAAAAGTACCTAGAGGTCAGATTTAAAACACAACTGGAAGTTTAAATTCAGGTCTTCTATGTTAATTCCTTGTAAAATTGTTAATTATATCTCAATCTGTGATTGTGAAACACCTTAAGTCTCCATAAGATACTACCCTTGAGGTCTGGATTTCCCACCTTTGAGGGTGGGTAGTATTGCCAGATAGCTACAACTGTTTAAATCAGTAGCACCAGAATTAGTGCAGGGTGCCATTGAGTTTTGGAAATAATTAAGACCCTCCAAACTTGTTAAGAGGTTTTATTTAGACTACTTTTATTTTCTATTCCTTGTCACATTTTCTATGGTCTGTACAAATTACCGTCTTGTAGTTATCAATCTACAATCAATCTTCAGATGGCCCAATGATTTAAAAAAAATTTTTTTTATTCAAGGCCAAAAGTGGATTTTTTTAGAGAACATAGCTGACTTAATTTTGTGCCATATTTTCTGTTATTATTAAAAATATACTGAATCTCCCATACCTCCATACCCCCAATCTCTACAGTTTTAGAAGAAAATTCATAGGACTTTTAATAGTTCTGGGACCTTACTCACTTTTCTTTATTCTGTCTGATAAAGCATATAGAGGAGCATCACAAATGCTGACTGACAAAATACTATTTTCTTTGGTCTAGTGCAAATGGCTATGCTAAAAACCTTTGTTATAGTTTTAACATCCTTTTTTTGGCTAAAAATGTGCCTCTTCATGTCTACAGGCCCTGCCTGATCTTACCTAAAACAGCTTTGTAAGCCTGCCTACATGATATAGCTAATGATACTCAAACTCTCGATTGTGTAGTTCAGGGGGTGAGACTACATAGTCATCTGTGAAATTATGAGATACTCATGTCTATTACTTTACTGAAGGGCAAGGTGATTTATCTGCTCTCACATGGATAAATGAACTGTAGTGTACCTGTAACTGTTTGCTGTCTTATTTGTGAGTGGTTAACAAGGACCCAGGAAATTCTCACTAACAGGTGGAAGTTCAAGACTTTTTGCATTCTCACGTTTTGTGTGTTTCTAAGATAACTTTAACTCAAATAGCTTAACTTGAAAAAAATATCTAACACCATTTGTCAAATACAAGATTCCAGGAAATCTTCTGTAATTCTTTTTTTTGTTTGTTTGTTTTATTCATTAAAATATTTTCTTAACATCTTTTGTTTCCACCTATACCCTTCTCCTTACCCTCTCCTAGAGAGCCATTCCATCTAACAAAGAATTTCTTACTGTATCATTCTTGTTGAAAAGTCAAGGCTTTATTGGCATCCCTTCATTTTGGAAACAGCTCCTCTACGTTTGTCCTCTTACAGTAGTCTGGCCTCTCTCCAAAGCCTATAAGCAGTTTCATCCCTGAAAAACCTGGAACTTGTTGCTGGGTTAGTTATCAAAACCAACACTGTATTTTTATTGGACATTTTCCCTATGATTCTGCTGGGATTTACAAGGACTTTTCTTGCTACTACAACCAACAAAAACTCCCACGATGAGGGAGTTAAAGGCTGTTTTCTGCCCTAAAAATATGGAACTCCTGCTACAGTTGGCAATGAAACTATTGCCCCAATAATGATACATTAGCAACTGACCCTAGCCAGAATGTGTCTTTCTTCCTCCTTCAGAGATCTCAAAGAGGTTATTTTTGTATTTGGCTCTCCATCCCTTCTTCTGCTGCAATTTCTTCCCTTTTGGTAAACTGGGTGATAGGACAGCCAAGTTATACCCAGGTAGGAGAGAAGGGAAGGAAGGGGAGGAAAGGAAGTACTTGAGGGTTGGTTTGATAGGAGCCTTAATTTACTTTTCCCTCAGTCATCAGCATGTGGGCATGAGTATTTTTTGCTATTGTTATCATTTTTCAGCCCTCTCTGACTCTCCATGACTCTCTGCGGGATTTTCTTGGCAGAGATACTGGAGTGGTTTGCCATTTCCTTCTCCAGCTCATTTTACAAGTGAAGAAACTGAGGCAAACTGGGTTAAGTGACTAGCCTAGGGTTAGACCACACAACTAGTAAATGTCTGAGGTCAAATTTGAACTCAGGTCTTCCTGACTCCAGGCCCACCCAGTGTTCTAACCACTGTGCCACCTACCTCCCCCGATGGGTTACTTTAGAATAGGGCAAGTGAGGGAAGTAGAAACATTCTTAAAATGTTTAATCTAAAGTAAGAGTTCTTAACCTTTCTTGTGTCATGGACCCTTTTGGCTGTCCGGAGAAACCTATGGTCTCCTTAAAATAATGTTTTTATTTGCATAAAATAAAGTGCTCATAGGATTGCAAAAGAATATTGAAATACAGTTTTCAAATTAAAAAAAAAGAAAAACAATAAACTCCATCTGGTTAGCCCCTTGTCTAAAGAGATCAAGGCATCAGAAATTGATAACTAGAAAGATCCCCTATTTTACATATGACAACAATGAACCTCATGGAGGTTGGAAAGAGTTGCTGTAGCTCACTCACTTATTAAGTGGCAGGAGAAGCTGTTATGAGGCCATGGTCTTTCTTCTGTCTCTTTCCACCATCCCAGGGGCTTGTGCTCCAAGTCCAACAAACAGTAATTGAAGAGTCTAAACACAACTGCTCAATTACCCAGAACCCACAACCAATTCTGGCTAACCACTAAATGCTCTTATTTCCTCACAAAAAAAGGGAAACCCAGCTTTTATGGCTCCAAAATACTTCTCAGGAGGATTAGTTAACATTTTGTCTTCCTCCCTATTTCTCAGTTCAGCTCTTTGGCTTCTTGACACACAGGCAAGAAAGGGTGAGAAAGTTTCCTTCTCCATATTGAAGGAACTTCCTTCTTGTCCAGCAAAAATCACATTTTATGATCTACCAAGTACACAGGAAAGGCAGAAGATAATCCTAAATTACATTTGCCTCATCAAGGTGGATTGCCTCAGAATTAGAATCACTGGGTAGTTGTTGGTTCAATTATATTTTGGGTAACCCATATATTTATGTGTGTTCCTCAGTAGTTCAGGGAAGACAGAATGGACTATCTCCCTAGAAATTCAGCCTAGTGACCTCATGTGATGAGAACTGTTTATTTTCTAATGGTCATCCCACTCTGGTAAAGAGCTGTGGCATTATGTGGGTCACTCTTTAGATCACAGAGAAAAACAGCTCTATGACAAAATGACAGCAAATGTTTTTTCCCTTTGTTTTTATGGCCAACTGTAATGGTAATTTAAGGTTAATGGTGAGATTCTCAGGGGAGAGTTAAAAATCTTCTCAATACCTTTTGTTAATTTCTATTGAGGCACTGGGTCAGAAAGTCCTGCCCTCCAGCTCTGAAAAATGTGTAAATACTCTAAGGTGAGGTTTTACTTTGGGGTTTCCTCATTGGAAGTGTTTGTTTGGCCAGATGAGACTCTGAGTAGCCTCTAAGGAGCCCCCTGGCTTTGAAAACCCAGATA
Source organism: Potorous gilbertii (assembly GCA_028658325.1). NCBI lineage: Eukaryota > Metazoa > Chordata > Mammalia > Diprotodontia > Potoroidae > Potorous > Potorous gilbertii. Next base: position 4,469 of record JAQQSK010008719.1, read on the forward strand.
GATGTTGACGTTTCTCTCTCTGATAACTATGTATCTATTGCTTATGGTCAGACAGTTGAAAACCCTGTCTGTTGGTTTTTATTTCTCTGTATTTTCTCTGACATTTAGGGTGCTGACTTTTCCAGTGAATGATATATGTGCTTGATTAAAGTAGATTGTTGATCCCTCAAAAGTTGCTTTCCTTTTAGAAAAGCAGATCTAAGAATCTATACAGCAGGCCCTCCTGTGTATGTCAGGGTCCTTGTTATTACACCAACTCAGTATTTCTGGAGGTAATTATTTAGTATCTCACTATATCAACTCATTTACTCTCCTCTCTCCTGCCCTCCAGACTTTTGGATGCTACACAGCTTATTAACTCTTCCACCAGAGAAAGAGGGAAGAACCAGAGGAGGGGAAAATCAAACCAATTGATTTGATTTGTTAGCTGCTTGGTAAGAAATCTGAGGATCTAATCAGTCAGGAGGTTGACATCATCGGGCTTCCACTGTGAATAAAACACTGGAGACAGTGGAGTAGGTTGAAACCCTTAACTACAATGGAATTTTTACATAATAGGTAGATTTCATTGATACTTATTAACCCTCACACTAAGGTCATTAAATTGTGAGCATGGGCCAAAGGGGAGAAAGAGAATAGGATGAATGGAGATTCCTTTATTATCAGGATGGATATTGTTTTTATCTTCTCTATCCTCAAAACTTTTTGAGTGACATTTGGTTTAGAGAAGATAATTAATATATTTTTTAAACCACTGAGCCTTTTTACAAGGCCTTTGACAATATTTCATAATAAAATTCAATGACTTCTTAATAACTTAAAGTGTATGAAGTGACTTGATTTGAAGAGTCCAAAGCAAATAAAATAGGATGACCAGTAGGACCAAAATCTCAGGATTAATTCTAAATGGCTCAATGATTTAAAATTTGAGGCTTCCTCATCCCAACCTCATTCCAAGGAGTCCTGGGGGGTTAACTTGCTCAGGTCAGAAATGTTCTCAGTTGTATAATTTCATTGAAAGCTGCTATACAACATTACTGTCAAAGAAATTAAATGGAATCTCTTCCTTGAGTTAGTTGAATGGAGAGTTGAAAATAAAGTTTAGAGTAGAAAGGTTAAATGTTAGCAAAAATAGCTAGTGTTTATATAGGGCATCTAGGTGGCATGGTGGATAAAATGCCAGACCTGAAGTCAGGAGGACCTGAGTTCAAATGTGGTCTCAGACACTTACTATCTGTGTGACTCTGGGTAAATTACTTAACCCTTGTTGACCGCAGTTTCCTCATCTGTAAAATGAGCTGGAAAAGGAACCCCTAATGGGGTCACAGAGAGCCTGAAATGACTCAACAAAATTTATATAGTATGTTAAGGTTTGCAAGGAACTTTAGAAATATTTTATTCTAGTATTATGTTTTGGTTTGTTTTATGATTTCTCCCATTCATTTTAATTCTATGCAACATGACTAAGGTGAAAATGCGCTTAATAGGAATATATGTGTAGAACCTATATAAGACTGTATGCTGTCTCAGGGAGGGAGTGGGCAGGTAGGGGGAAGAGGGGAGGGAGGGGAAAAAATCTAAGATATATGGAAGTGGTTGTAGAACACTGAAAACATAAAATAACAATAATGGTAATTTTTTAAAAAGAACGAAATACCTTATTCTGTTCTCACAACAACCATGGAATATAGGCATTAAGTATTATTTCCATTTTACAGATGAACTAATTGAAGTTAAGTTATTTTTTCAGAGTCCCACAGCTAGGAAGATCTGTTGCCAAATTTGAATTCAGTTGTTCTTGATTCCACACCCATGGCTCTATCTACTGTATGACCTAGCTGCCCAATGCATTCATTTCAAATACATTTATATAACTTGAAGCATAGACAGAAACAGACCTTTGATGAAAATGAACCTGAAAAGATCCCTTCACTTACACCTCCTTAAGCCCACTAAAAATATTATCTATGTAAAAAAATTGAGATATTAACTGATTGAACTACACACAAATTATGATCCACTGGGCAAGCAAGGTGTATATTCATCCTTCATTGCCGAAGAAAACCATGCCATCAGAGAACTGTTGACATGACTTGCACTTGACTTTGTTTTGAGTGAGGGAGGGCTGTGAAGGTCACTAGCCTCACTTCTCTTCCAGAGCCATCTGAATCCAGTGACCAGATATTCATCAGGATGACTGGAGATGACCCAGGAGGAGGCAATTGGGGTTAAGTGACTTGCCCAACGTCACACAGCTAGTGAGTGAGGTTTGAACTCAGATCTTCCTGACTCCTGCATTGGTACTCTATCCACTGCACCACCTAGCTGCCCTCCATTGGGCAAGAGCCTAGTTGAATGGATGAAAATGTTATAGAACTGGACCATGTAGAATTTGGATAATAAACCAAGGTGAATTTCTACTTTTAATTTTAGACTTTTAGGTCAGTAACTATCCTGGAGGATAGGGCTTTGGAGATGTTCAGCTATTACCTAAATCCCCATATCTATTCCTTAAAGAATCTGCAGGAAACCTTACACTGGTGAACATTCCTAACCACACCTACTTGAACACATGTATAAAAATATATGTTAGGGAGAAAAATATACAATAGAAGCCAAGCACAGAGTTCTGTAACACAATAAACAATTCATTGAAAGAACACAATATGATGTTACATAATCCATCAGCCTACCCACTTTTGACAAAAAAGGGGTTGCTGCCCATATTATAGTATATCAGTAAAAGTAAGTTTTTTTTGTGGAGAAGTAATTAACGTAGATTCTTGTGAATCTGAATCTGGGCACCATCTTTGGGAAGCTGGACACTCCATTCCCTCAGGCTTATAAAGGCTACAAGCTGTTATAGGTATTAGAACAGTGGCAGACCAGGGATTTCACCTGCCTCTCTCTCAGACAAACTCTCTAAGGATCCAGGCAAAGAAATCCAGGAATTTTTGTGGATGCTAGACCACATTAACAAAGCTGTATTCTGAAGTGAGAGGGCATGGGGGCATAGAGATGTTAGAAGGTCCAGGGGAATAAGTTAAACTGATTTCTCAGATGGTTATTAAAGAGATCCAAGATGACAAACTCCAAATCTAACTCTAAAACAAGGCAAAGTATAAAATGACCTAAATTTGATGAGCTGAGATGATGTTGTTAAACATAGGGCATAAGATCTGTTTTTAGACCCAGTTGATTATTTATACAGTACTATTAGGAACGGAGCTAACAATGAATGCCTTTCAGGGGGTTGGGGACAGAAAGAATGTTAAGACTGGTTTGGAAAATGGTGCATTTGTTCAGTATCCTAATATTCCCAAATCCAAGTGCTTGATAGATTCTTCAGTCAAGTCTTAGAAGAACAGTGGAAAAATATTATATAGTAGTATATATGTGTATTGTATATATTAGTATATGTATTATATGTGTGTATATATGTCTGAACCTTTAACTTGTGACATATAAAAAGTTAGAGAGACACAGTTTCTGGGTAATTAATCATTTCATTAATTGTTGCTAGCAGATAATTTTTAAAAAGGGGTTTCTTGAATACCAAAGACCAATCATGGTGGCTTCTTAACTCTATACGCCTTTGGAAGAGTGGGTGTTCTCAACAGAGGGTAATCAATACTGATTGCTTAACAATTAATGAGAAGAATGAATATTATAATGAGAGATGGACCTACTCTAATGAGAGACTAGGGGATGTGACTGATTAAGTCACTCTTCCTCTCTGCACATCCACAATCCTGGGCAATCTAGACAAAGATCTTAACCACCCACCCACCAACCCCAGGCATGAGGAGAACACCACAATGGACTGAAATTCACTCAGTTTAAATTCTTGGTAAAGTTTTTCTGGTTGGGTGGAGCAACATCTCCACCTGGATAAGATGGTCTAGGTTGGGCAAGGTCAGAGATTTCTTTGAAAGACTAGACTTTGAGTAAGGAAATAGGAAAAAGGAAAAAACCCTGAATCTCCTCAGTAATTGGTTATTTAATAATCATTTCCCTCAAACTTCACCATGTGAGGAACTCTTGGTGTATAAATTTCTTCCATCGATGGATACAGAAGAGTTTTCTTCCACTTAAAGTTTTAGGGACCTGTTTGAGGTACTGAGAGGTTAAATGACTTTTCCACAGTGACAAGTCTCAGTTCAAGTCGTTTCCTGGTCCCTCCCCTTCCCCCGCCCACCTTGTAATCCTATGCCTTTCATCTTATGCTTTTACAAACATGATTCCAAGCAGGGGTCCCTCCACTTCCTCAGAATGTCAAAGTGGTTCAATGCCCAAATGATGTGCAGAACCCCAGTATTAGATAATACCTGACCTTTATCTGAGTCTTTACTATTTGCAAAGCAATGTGTAGACTTGTTCTTGATTTTCTTCTGAAACTTCTCCCAGTATTCCTGTGATTTCTTGTTTGTATGAATTAGTTTGCATATTGCCTCTCCCATCAAACTGTGAGCTAGCTCCTGGAGCACAGGGACCAATTTCCGTTTTCTCTTTCTTTTTTAATAGTGCCTGGCACATAGCAGGTACTTAATAAATACTACTTGACTGACAGTAAAACACCAGTTTTTTCCAAATGCAAGACTTGAACTCTGGTCTTTCTCAGGCCCAGCTGATCCCTGACTACCTTAAACTTCTCAAAGCCTCAGTTTTCTCATTTGCAAAACAGGAATAATATTTTCTGTAGCACAATGCCTTCCTTGCCCACAGTAGGCCATTTGTTCCTTGGCTCTGGGCATCCTCTCAAGCCTGGAATGCTCTCCCTCCTCTTCCCTGACCTCTCTGGTTTCCTTTAAGTCCCAATTAAAATCTCCCCTTCTACAGGAAGCTTTGCCTAACCCATCTTAATTCTACTGCCCTCCCTCTGTTAATTATTAAACTACAGATGTAGGATAACCAGTGTGGAGAGTACAGTAGGACTTTCATATCTCTTATTAAATTCAATAAACATTAATACGCTGGATCTGAAATCAGGAAGACTCAGCTTCCTGAGTTCTAATCAGGTCTCATATACTTAGTAGCTATGCGACCCTGGGCAAGTCACTTCACCCTTAGATGTATGTGTAGATATACATGTGTATCTATACAATATGTATGCATATACACACATACTCATATACATTGTGTATATGCACATATACATATATACACATATGTATTATATATACCTATATGTCTATTTACCACATGTGTATATGCATTGTATATATACACATATATGTATGTGTATGTACATGCATATTTCTCTGTGTATGTGTATATATACATAATTGATTACTTATTACAAGTTCAATTTCAAAGCCATAGACATTAATTCAAATCAAACACTTTACACACACACACACACACACATATGAAACTGTCCCTTCCAAATTGTTTGCACCAACCCTCATTAAGGAAGAGCAGGCATAATCTTCTAAATAGGAGAGCAGCTAATTAAGTTGGTGGTTTTAACCATGGTTACTCAGAATTCTTAGAGACTAATCTATTTGTAGACACTCTAGGAATCCCAAAGGATTGAAAGTAATGAAAAAAAAAAGAGTGGAGGTGGGAGGGGGAGGCTGTGGCTAGGATGGCATTATTTATACACCTTACTTATAAAGTAGTGGTTTTTCCATAAGAGTGTAGGCAGTGTGCTACAATAGGAAACAGCATGGCTACATTATTTGAAAAACTTTGAAATTAGCCTTTCTTCTCCTCCCTTTCCCTCCCCCTATGTTGTTGCTCATCTGGTTGTTTAGTTACTTGTTTTGCTTTTACCTTGTGGGACTGAATAACGATGTGGTGACATTATTCACCAGGCAAAAGCTAGATGCCAGCTGAAACACACAGAATAAAGAATTCTTTATCTTGTACTGGAAATGTTCGTGCTGTGCAGAGCCAGAAATTTAAAGAAACTCAGCTTTTGTTTTTCGACTTCTTTCCCTCCTTCCGTCTTTTGTGAATTTTGAAAACAGCTGGTGATTTCATGGCCAGAGAATTATGGAAACCCAATGTCTCTAAATATGTACCATTTGGAGAATGTAGTCATGGTTCTGAGTCCTGTTTGTACAGGAATGGTGACAGCTAAAATCATTAACATTTAGGATTTTTGCAGATTTGCCTTGGAATTCTTAAATCTGGCAAGAAAAAAGAGACCAAAAAACCCCCACCAGGGAATTATGTCTTAATTAAAACTTCTTTCTATGCTGATATTTTACTACCAGTCTATTGACAAAAGAATATGAATTTTTGAGTTGTTTTTGTGCTCTGCTACAGATTTATTTGCACTCTCACCTCATCTCTCTTGTGACTAGGAACTTGCATTTTTAAAAGGGCTGGTCTGGAGTTAAAAGGATAGTCAGTTTTCATGGAACAGAGTGAAGCAATAAACTGGCACATAGACCAAAGTCATGCCTGATTAATTAGTACAGTGCACAACTTAAGCAAGCTAACTTAGCCACTTACATACATGTGATTGCTTTACTTGATGCCTTGAGTATGTGATAATTTTAAAATAGAAAATTCCCCTTCATGAAGCAGTCCTTGAAAGACATAATTAGTATAAAACTTTTAAAATAATTTTATTCCACAGAAACTGTCCATTAGCTCTAGGCATCAATTCTCAGACATACTAAGGTGAAAATAAAACAAGAGTTCAAAATACAACCAGTATTGTTTTTTCAGAATTTTAATGTATTACATGATATTTTCTCCTCAATCTGATAACTTTTTTTTAGTAGTATTTTATTTTAAAATGTATTTTGAGTCAGAAGACTGGGGTACAAATCTCTCTGCGCCTTACTTACACAACACTGGAAAAATCATTTAATTTTTCTGGTTCTGTTTTCCTCATCTGAAAAGTGAGGGGGGTTGGTCTAAGTAGAAGCTGGTCTAAGAAGTAGGGGTTTTTAACCTGTCAGTTTTGTACTTGTTTTAAAAAATATTTTGCTAACCATTTAACTACTTACCTTAGTAATACTATGTATTTTATGCATTTAAAAAGCTGATTCTAAGAAGCGGTCATTAAACTTCACCAAACTGCCAAAGGGGTCCAGGACACAAGGTTCTGAAACCTCTGTTCTGAATGATCTGTAAGGTACTTACCATCTCTAAGTTCTAGGATCTTGTTACAATAATCATTACAAGGTAGTTAGGAAACAAGGGCACAAGCAATTGGAAGGATCAGGAGAAAGTAGCATTTGTATAAAATCTTGTAGAAAGGGGTTCTAGGAGGGGGAGGAAGGGAAAAAAACAAGCAGTTATTAAGCACCTACTATTTGATGGGCCCTGATATAAGTGATTTACAAATATCTCGTCGATTCTCACAACAGCCCTGGGAGGTAGGTGCTGTTATGACTCCCATTTTATAACTGAGATTGAGACAAACAGAGGTCAAGTGATTTGCTCAGGGACAGACAGCTCCCTGCCCTCAAAGGGCTTACCTAAGAATAGTTAACATTTAGATGGCTGACTGGTTGGTTGGTTGCTGTCTTTTTGTTTTCCTTTTTTCTCAGAAGAGGACCACAATGACAACACTATGGTTACAGTGCCTCCAACTGTGGCTGATCAGGTTGTCAGTAACATTTATAAAGCTTTTTATAGTTTACAAAGCCTTTTGGATGTTCCCTCCTTTGGTTCTCCCAAAACCATAGCTAGGTGGCACCATAATGAATAAAGCGCCAGGCCTACAGTTAAGGGGACTCACCTTCCTGAATTCCAATCCAGACTCAGCCGCTTACTAGCTGTATGATCCTGGGCAAGTCACTTAACCCTGTTTTCCTCAGTTTCCTCATCTGTAAATGGAGCTTAGCCACTCCATTATTTTCCCAAGAAAATCCCAAATGGGGTCATACAACTGAAACTCTGAACAAATGTATATGTATATGTGTATTTTCATATCTATATAAGTGTGTATGTATATGTGTGCGTGTGTATTTCCTGATCAAACAAGTCTATTTAAAAAGAAATTGAAAGAGATAGATGGTAGATAAATAGCCCTCTCAGAATCTAGAAGTTGAAGTTTAAAAAAAATAAAAAGAAATTATGGCCATGGTATCTAGCCATGGTACTACCACCTATACCATGGTAGTAGATAAGGATGTGGATCACAGGATTTCTAGTTTACATCACTCCAGGGATGATAAGGACTTACAGGACAAACAGAAAGGTCAGGGAACTTGGTGAGACAGGACAGAAGAGTCTGGGAGGAAAGAGAACCCAGATGACTAGATTTCTCAGTCTTCCCCTTTTTGCTGGATATTTCATATCTACTCTTCCTTCTGAAATGCTGGTCATTTGCAACGAAGAACATAAGATCCCTGATGGCTGAACTTCTGCTGAACATATACTTATACACTCTTTCGATCTTTTCTCTCCCCAGTATAGCACCTTACTGGCAACAAAAATTAATGTTTGCTGCTGAACTGAAATGAAACAAAATAAAAACTACCCATAGTTCTATTTCAGTGGATCTGTGATCTCATAGCTGTGGGAAGGACCTCCGTCAGGGTAGATAGATGCCTTTTCACCCTGAGATGTTCTGGACCACATTCTTCCATAGATCGTTAGCAGAGGGACCACCTCACTCACCGTTCATTTGATGTATGCCTACCAGTAGATCTTTGCATGTTCACCTGTAAGAAAGGGAAGTCCTAGATAGCTCCCTATAGGAGATAACACAGATCTTTTTTTCCTGCTATTTACTTTCTTTTTTTTTTATTTCCATATTTAATATTTTATCTTATTTTTTATTTTTATTTTATTTATTTATAAATGTTCTACAATCACTTCCTTAAAATTAAGATTTTATCCCCCCACACCTTCCCCCCACTATCCCCCTCCCTCCCCATGACAGTATACAATTCTGTATACTTTCCTATTGAGCATATTTTCACTATAGTGATACTATGTAGTCGCACTGACATA
>JAQQSK010008720.1:0-13390 GCA_028658325.1 Potorous gilbertii
AACAACATCATCAGAGGGTGCTAACAAACTCACAATCAAGTATGCCTTCTCGTCCAAAGAATACTTTCCCCTATTGTTTGATTCTTAAACTACATTTTTAATACTGTTGGAAATTACCATTTGGGTTAATGGGCAACCTCAAATTGACTCTAAGAAAATCAATGGACTATTCTAATTCATACATTAGAGAAAATTATTTCAGTCAGACTGCTTGTCTCCTAGTTAAGATCATAGCACTGAAAGAATAATACATTTTTCCACACCAAGGTAAAAGGGAGAAGTTCTTGCATAACAGGAACATGGAGTGCTTTGGGGAGTGAAGCAGACCTGGATGGGTTGTCACAGTGGGATTATTAGGGCAGATTAAGGATATTGGATAGCTGGTGAAATCGGGCCTTAGGAGCTGAAAGGGGTGGAGTGAAGAAAGAAATTTTATGAGGGAGCTACAGAGAAATTTCAATTTGTTCAAAAGAAAGAGTTCATGTACTCTGATGTGGAAGGGAAATTCCTCCTCCTCTTCTCTCTCTTCTTTGTCCCTCCCTCTAGAAATCAAAAAGATAGCATAGAGAAGTGGATAAAATTTGGAGCTTGGAGATGAGAAGATCTGGCATGAAATCTTACCTGCCATGCTTATTAACAATCTGACCCTAAGCAAACAACTAATTCCTGTTTCAATTTTTTCTTCTCTGAAATGAATGGGTTCAACTTGACGGCCTTTGATTTCCAATTCACCTATAAATCTATGATCTTATGATATTATGAATTTAAGCTAATACAATTAGCTCAACATCATCATGGATCAAATAGGTTTCTGGATCCTGTTCTCAAAACCTAGTCATCATTTGTAGGTTTTTCTAAGGCAAAATTCATTAGGAATTCCAAACTACTGACTTATAAATGTTTTAAATATAATCTATTTAAAAGATATGCCTCATTTATTAGAGTTCAAAAAGGTAGTCAGTTATTTAGTACTTAGAGATTCCTTCACATAACGCCTTTAGAGAAAATGTAATAAAGTTAATTTTAATATTTCTAAATACTCATGAAACTTACTTATATGCTGAAAATAAAGTATTGAAAAACATGGTAATACCTATGAATGGGTACATATATACATATATATATATATATGTATATATGTATATATATACATATATATATATATATGTATATTGTGATAGACCAACTTTCATAGTTATTCATCTAGTGCTATATGATGGGAGGCCAATGTTCATACCTTTTAAAAATAGCTAAAGTAACTAAGGTTTACATAGTGCCTACCATGTACCAGGAAATGTCTTAAGCAGTTTACAAATATTACCTTATTTGATCTTTGTAATAGCCTTATGCAGTAGGTGTTATTTTTGTCTTCTTCTTGTGTTGGAGGAAATTGAGGGAAATAAAAGTTTAATGACTTGCCAGTGGTGACACACATAATAATTGTCTGAGAATGGATTTGAACTCTGATATTTCTGACTCCAGGGAAGTACTCTATTCACTATACCACTTAACTGCCTCATATAATGTACTATATGTGGATAATCTGGCTAAATACTTTTTATTGATTATAAATCATTCAAAAGACTGTTGAAGAAAGTTGAGATAGTATTACATCATGAAACATAATCATATGAAATGTGTTTGTAAAAATACACATCCACACATATGGACAATACATTTAATTTAGTGCAATCGATTTGAAAAATGGTAAATTGATTCCATCAACTGCCTTATTCAATGCAAAGACAATATATAAAACTTAATAGAGAAAAGCTGATTTTCTATTCTGAATATTACAACAATAATATAGCCTTATGCTTTTGGAAGAGAAAAAATATGGTTGATCAGTCTTGAGAACTGAAGAGATTGAGTAACTCAGTCTTCCAAGGTCTCAATTTCCTCATATCTAAAGGCTTAGAATAGATAAAGACTTCTTAATTTGGTATCTATGAACTTTTTAAAAAAATACTTTGATAACCATATTTCAATATAACTCTTTTCCTTTGAAATCTTTGGGTTTTTGCTCATGCATTTAAAACCATCATTCTCAGGAAAGATTCAAAGATCTCATCAAATTTCCAAAGGGGCACATAAAACAAAAATTGTTAAGAACCTTTGGGAAATGATCAGATGAATTCTCAGAATCCTACCAACTCAGCATATAGCTAGGTGGCAACAGACCTGGATGGAGGAAAACCTGACCTTAGGAAGAATGACTTCAAATCTGGTCTCAAATTTTTACCAGCTGTGTGAGCCTTGACAAATCTCTTAACTTTCTTCTAGTTCATTTCCTCAAATATGTGATAGCAAGCAAAATAGGATCTTTTGCTGTTTTTGTTTTAGTATAATCAAGTGCTTAAGACTGAATCTTACCTTTGTCAACCAAGAGTCTCTACTAGGAGTAAACTACAGAAACAAGAGTTTCTTTAACTAGAAAAAAATATATATTTGTATTGTTAATTATTTTAATGTGATTAAAGGTCTTCTCCACCAATTAATGGGCCTACCCATTAAGGGGAGTTTGATTAGGGAAGATTTATGGGAAGGCCTATATCTTTGGTTACTGAGGCACTGGTTTTCAAGGGCTGGCTCTATGAAAGGCACAAATATTCTGAGTTGAGGTTTTACTTTGGGGTTTACTGACTGGAAGTATTTGTTTGGTCAGATGAGGACTCTGGAAAGCCTCTAAGGAGTTCCTCTGGCTTGGAAAATCCAGATGTCAGTGCTTCCCTCTCTGGTAACTATGGTCAGACAGTTGGACCTGTTTGCTGAATTCAGGCAGAAGAAGTCATATCTGTTGATCTTTGAATTTTTGTATTTTCTTTGAAGTTCAGGGTGCTGAACCCCTGAACTAGGTGAATGATATATATGCTTGGTTAAAGGAATGATAGATCTGCTTGATTAAAGTGATTCTTAACCTCTCAAAAATTGCCTTTCCTTTTGTGAATGCAGATCTAAGAAGTTGTGATAGCAGCTCCCCTCCCCATGTATATTGGGGCACTTACTGTTACAAAATGTAAAATTGGAATAATGGGAGGGCAGAGCCAAGATGGTGAAGAAAAGGCGGCAACTCACCTGAGTTCTCTCCCAAACACCTTTAAATAATGCCATGATTCCTGAAATAGAGAACCCACAAAAGGAAAGGGTTATATAATTTTCTACACAATGAAAACTTAGAAAATCAACAGGAAAGTTCTGTTGTACCTGGGTGAGAGGGAAATACAGTCCAGTATGGGCCTCACTAGAAAAGATCCAGACCTAACAAATCAGGAACAGTCCTTGAGAGCCATTAAATCAGCAGGAGAAGTAGCAGCTGCTTCCAGAGCTCTCACCCTGCAGCAGGTAAGGGGGGTGAACAACTGAACAGAAGATTTCTCTTTGTTGGAACTGGTTGCAGCACTCTGTTGTTTGTCCATATTCAGATCCAGGTCACACTCCTGGGTGATAATCCCCAGGCAAAGAGGACCACTAATATACCAGAGCTTGTGGCCATAGGGGGAGCAAGGATCCTTATCACAGAGCAGAAAAGAGTGCCCAGAGACACTCACAAGCCAGAGCACAGGCCAAGATAATAATAAGCACACTTCTTAGATCATGCCACCTTTGAAGAACTGAAAAACGTGCAAGTCCCTAGATGGATTTCTGAGAACAGTTGCACAAATCTCCTGAGATTTGGGACAGTGTGCCCTTCACTCTGAAAGCAGATATCTGTTTTGCCAAAAAGTTAAAAGTCAAATAATAGGCTGGGAAAATTAAAAACCATCAGGGAAAAAAAAACAAAACTGACCATGAAAAGTTACTATGGTGACCAGAAAGACCAAAATACACACTCAGAAGAACATAATAAAGTCAAAGTTACTAAATCCAAAGAGTCCAAGAAAAATATTAATTGGTCTTAGGTCACAGAAGGGCTCAAAAAGTATTTTGAAGGTCAAGTAAGAGAGGCAGAGGAAAAATTGGGAAGAAAAATGGAAGTTATGTAAGAAAATCATGAAAAACAAGTCAACATCTTGGTAAAAGAGACATACACACACACACAATTATTGAAGTAAATAAAACCTTAAAAAATGAAATAGGCCAAACAGAAAAAGAAGGATAAAAGGCCAATGAGGAAAGGGATGACCTGAAAAGCAAAATTGGCTAAAAAGGGAAAAAAGGCACAAAATGTTACTGAAGGAAAACAAACAAACAGACAAAACTCATTAAAAAGTAGAATTGGTCAAATGAAAAAGGAAATACAAAAGTTCAATGAAGAAAAGTAATTCCTTAAAAATTAGAATGAAACAAATGAAAGTTAATGATTTTAGGAGAAATCAAAAGAAAACTAAAAGAATTAAAAATAGAAGATTGTAAAATATCTCATTGCAAAAAAAAATCTGTCAAATAGATCCAGGAGGGATAATTTAAAAATTATCAGACTACTTGAAAGTTAGGATTAAAAAAAAGAACATAGACATCATCTTTCAAGAACTTATCAAGGAAAACTGCTCTGGTATTCTAGAATCAGAGATTAAGATAGAAATTGAAAGAATCTATTGATCACCTCCTGAAAGAGATCCCCAAATGAAAACTCACAGGAATATCTTAGTCAAATTCCAGGGTTTTCATGTCAAGGAGAAAATATTACAAGCAGCCAGAAAGAAAAAACATCAAGTACCAAAGAGCCACTGTCAGGATAACACAAGTTTTAGCAACTTTAACATTAAAGGTCTGCAGAGTTTGTAGTATGATATTCTGGGAGGTAAAAGAACTAGGAATACAACCAAAAATCATCTACCAAGCAAAACTGAGTATTATCCTTCAAGGAAAAAAATGGGTATTATTGAAATAGAGAATTTCCAAGCATTCTTGATGAAAATATTAGAGCTGAATAGAAAGTTTGACTTTCAAATATAAAGCACAAACGAAGCATAAAAAGGTAAACAAGAAAGGGACATCATAAAGGATTTAATAAGGTTAGACTGTTTATATTCCTACACAGGAAGATGATACTGGTACGTCATAAAATCTTTCTCATTATTAGGGCAGTTAGGAGCATATGTATATGTATGTGTGTATATGTGTTTGTCCTTTATTGTCGAAGAAGACCATACCATCAGAGATATAATGACATGACTTACACTTGACTTTGTTTTGAGTGAGGGAGGGCTATGAACATATATACATATTCATATATATGGAGAGAGAGAGAGAGAGAAAGAAAAGAGAGAGAGAGAAGATTGCAGGAGGTAGTAGTCAGAAACAAAGAACTTTTGAGAAGTGACAGGATGAAAGGAGAGAGAGGGTAGAAAAACAGGGGGAAGAGAATGGTGGGAAATAAAATTAGCAATCATAATTGTGAAAAAAAATTGAAAGGAAATTCTCTGATAAAGACCTCATTTCTTAAATGGGAATTGATAACTGATCAAAAGTTATGATATTTCAGATGAAGTATTCAAAGCTATCTATAGGCATATGAAAATGTGCTCTAACTATTGATTGGAGAAATAAAAGTTAAAACAATTCTGAGGTACATGTCGCATATCTATTCTATTGCTCAATAGAACAGAAAAGCAAAATGACCAAAGTTGGAGGGTATGTGGGAAAAATGAGACATTAATACCCAGTTAGTGGAGTTGTGAAGTGATTCGATCATGCTTTAGAGCAATTTGCAGCTATGCCCAAAAGACTCTACAACCATGCATACTTTTTTGACCTAGTAATACCACTATTAGATCTGTATCCAAAAAGATATAAAGAAAAATGAAAAGGATGTATATGTTCAAAAATATGTATAGCAGCTCTTTTCTTGTGGCAAACAATGAAATATTGAGGGAATGCCCATCAATTGGGGAATGGATGAAAAAAAATGGTGCTATGTGATTGGGATAGAATACTATTGTGCTATTAGAAATGAGGATTCAGATGCTCTCAGAAAAATCTGGAAAGACTTGCATGATCTGATGCAAAGTGAAATGTACTTTGTGCAAAGTTAACAGCAATATTGTAAGATGATTACCTGTGAATGGCTTAACTTATGTCATAATACATTGATCCAAGACAATTCTGAAGGACTTAAGATGAAAAATGCTATTCAGCCATAAAGAAGGAACTGATGGTGTCTGAATACAGATGGAAGCACACTTTTTAAACTTTGATTTCCTTGAGGATCTCTTTTTAGTCTATGTTTTTTTTCTACAATATGATTAATATAGAAATATATTTTGCATGGCTACACATGTATAACCTATATAGAATTACTTTACTGCACAATGAGAGGGGTGGTGAGGGAGAAAAGGAGAGATCTTGGAACTCAAAGTTGTAAAAAGATGTTAATAATTACTTTTATATGTACCTGGAGAATTTTATTTTAAATGGGAATAATGAAAGCTCCTAACTCCCAAGATTTTCATGAGGATAAAAAAAGATATCTATATAATATTTAGCAGAACAGGCATATATTAGGTACTTAAGGAACAATTGCTTGTTTCATTCTTATAATTCAATTAATCTAGGAGATTTTTAAATTTTCTGTATTTTTAACTAATCAAATTAACAATGTCACAGTTCTTATTAAATATGGGTCATTCTCTTAGCATCTGAGTTAATCATATAAGAAAGGATGTTATCCAAGAAAACTTAAAAATTTTTTTTTCTGTGCCTTTTTCCCAACCTTGCCCCCACGTCAATTAGCAGATTTTATAGCTTTTAGTGTTAATATTCTGCTGTCATCTTAATGTCTTTTTTCCTTAAACTGAACTCTCCTTCTTTCATCTTAATATATCCAAAAACTATTATACTTAACCTCAGTAAATCACCCATTAATAAAAATTGAAAAAAAATTAATTTTAGTATCTTCAAAATCCTTAATAAATTTAACTGGGTTCAAATGTATTTTCTAATTTCATAGCTACATAGGGTGGCTTCATCATGTAATGGGTAGTGAACCAACTTCAAAGCCTGGATACCTTAGACTTAATTGCTGCCTCTGAAACATTTTAGTTGCTTGATCACCTGGGGAAGTCAATAAAACTTGCAGTGATCAAGGCAATTCTAAGTTACAGAGAAGGTGCCAATCTACATTGACAGTTTTTTCTCTTAGAATTCCCCTGTACCCATGAAAAAACAGGCCCTGTTGCTATCCCTTTATAGACACAGCTTCATGACATTGTGAGTAGAGCATTGTCCCTGTAGTCAGGAGGATCTGAGTTAAAATCTGGCCTATGGTACTTGATATTTATTACCTGTGTGGACCTGGGCACGTCACTTGGCCCTGACTGCCTCTCGCACATAACAATAAGAAGGAGTCATTTGTCATTTTCTTCACCTGGTTAAGAAGATACTATTTTTATTTCCTATATAATTTGTAGTCCTAAATATATTTGCAACCTTTTAAACTTTGTGGTTAATTTTCTTGTGTGCTTTATTCCCCCGCAGTATTTTCCTGGTAAAAATTTATGTTCACTTTTGGCATCATATTTTATCAGCATAAATTCATATACAAAAAAAAGTTTATTTAGAAGAATTAAAAATAAACCACTTTTTATCCTGATAGTCATTCCTTAAAAGTTATATTTTCTTTTTTCTTAAATATTCACAAAACAATTAATATTATTCAACCATACCTATATGTGTACATATGTGTATGATAGTATATCTGTGTGTTTATCTGTGTGTATATACATACATACATATATGTATACATATATGTATGTCTGTATATATCAATGTGATCTTGTATCTGTATTTTTATATCAATTTTTATTTATATATTCATATATGTATATATGTGTGTATGTTAGATACATGTGATTTAATGTAAGAATATATGTGTGTGTATCAATAACATTAAGAATTTCTTTAAAATCTGTTAGTTTTTCTGACTCAAACTGTTTTGTTCTATATCTGTCTTATTCTTCCACTTCTTATAAGCATTTATCAGTTTTACTTTCATTTGTTTCTTGTTAATTGCAATTATTTTATTCTTCCCTTATTCTTATTAAGATGTATAAAAACCACCAAATAGACTATTTTTTTCTGTTTTTCTTTTTAGCTTCCCAAATCTTGGAGAGTCACTGTTCTCACAAATATTTGTTCCATTTTAAAAGCTGGCCATGTCTTCTTTGTATTCTTTGCAATGTTTGTTTTGCTCAAATTACCAATGCCCTCCATTCTTTCAAACCTGTGTCTGGGTAAAATTGAACATTTTTTTTTATAAAAGAAACAACAAGGTTGCTTTCACTATTGATTTGGTGTTCTTCCATCTCCACATTTCCAATCATGCCCCTTTCTTTTAGCAATTCAAAATCAAACTAAATCATGTTCTTTTAAATTTTGAAAACCGTTGATATATTTTCCTTGTCTTTTCAATATTTCATTTTCCTACACATCTGTCTTCTCTCAACAAAATACTTCCAATTGTCATCCACAGTCCTTTCCAAAGAAGGCAGTGAAGGTTTTCTACCATATGTGCTGATGTGAGGATGCCTGTTTACCTGGTACAGGTTGATATATCATTCTAGTCTTCTTCAAGATTAATGTTACAACACTGTGGTTCATTAACTTTGCAAAACAATACATAATAGGGTGTGAATTTTCTTGGATGTGTATTTCTGGGGTCCACATATTAGCATAGTCACTCATGAATTACATTCAGGACTTTTGTGAAGGCTCCTAGTTAGGCAAGGTAGAAACGCTTTCTAGAAAATTGCAAATTTCTGTATTCTGTTAACAGTGTCAAGGTCCTTCTTTGCATCATCAAGCATAGCTGCATAAAATCAATTGTCTAAAACTAGACCCATTATGCTGTCTTGCTTCATGCAGCTAATACTGGGAAATGAATCAGATTAAAATCTATTCAACACTAACTCAACTAGCCATTCTATCACAAAATAGGCCCAAGGTATTTCGGTATCTTTAGGCAATCATACTAAGGTCATTGTGTGTGTGCACATTTCCAGTGCTTGCTCTTACAGTTCAGATTTTGCATACACACATACACACACACATCTATGCACACTCTCTCTCTAAATTAAAAAAATATACATATATATTAATTGTAACTCATTAAAATATGGAATGTGTTTCTTAATCCCATGTTTACAAGTGTACCATAATTCTTTTTCCTATGAACTGAACAATGTAAATATGTAGAAAGTATCAATTCCCCATGAAAGACTTACTCATTCACTTTCTAAACTTGGTCCAAATTCTAGCCTATAATAATTAAGCATTAATTACTGAAAAATAACAAAATCACAGAATCTGAGAATTTATTGAAACTTTACTGGCCATTTTGTTCAGCCCATATCTTGAATATGAATTCTTTGTACAGTATAGCTGGCAAGTAATCATCCTGTGTCTGTTTGCAGAATTAAAGTGGGACTGCAGTCACTACTTTCAAAGGCAGCCCATATTAAATGAGTTTTATGATGAAGTTTCTCATTATTTCAATTCTAAGCCTGTTTCTTTGCTACTTTCTCTGATTGCTATGGTTTTCTCCTCAGTTGTGAGGAAAACTGTCCTCACTTCCTTTAATCAGTGTTCATATGGCATCATCTCAAAGACCTTCACCATCCTGATTTTTCCCTAACCCACTGTCCTCTAGTCTATCTGTATTTTTTTTACCTCTCACCTGCCCCGTTAAAAGAGTGGCAAAGCCAAAGAGTTTCCATATTCAGATTTGTCATGCTTTCTTTTATGAATCATTAATAGTAACTTAATCTTTGGAATTCTGTGTTTCTAATATTCTTAGTATTTTATTCTCTGAATGTTTCCTGTATCGTTTACGTTGATAGATTGTTTTTCATTTTGAGAAAAAAGCAGTGCAAATTTAAGACCTTAAGACAAAAAAATGAAATAACTCGAAATCACTTAAAATTATTTATTTTTTGAATTAAAACTCCATTAATAGAAGTAGAATTTGCAACATGCAAGTGATTTCATAATATTTGTTTCAAAGGAATGTAATTTGGTACATATTCAGAGAAGGATTACCAGGTTATCTGAGGCATCTGGAAAATATTTCATATGATGATTGATTGAAGAAACTCAAACTACAAGGTGAACATTAGCATTATCTTTATGTATTGTCAGATTTCTCATGTGGAAGAAGGATTAGATTTATCCTATGAAGCATCTGAAGATGAAAAAATTGATAGTTTGGAGTTTTAAGCATATTTCAGTTTAATATGTAAGGAAATTTTCCAACAATTAAAACTGATTAAACATAAAATGAACTTTTCTATGTAATAGGGTTCCTTATTTCTTCAAGTTTCAGGGAATAGATGAACACTTACTAGGTTGACGTAGTATAGTGTTTGATAGGCAACCAATCATTCATTCACAATTTTTCGGGAAATTTCAAGAAGTTTTATTAAAAATTTCAGAAGATAGAGAAAAGGAGTATGTTAATTATATTCCTACATTTGCTGTAAAATTAAACTTTCCAAGTTCTTTCCAAATCTCAAATTCTGTAATTGTATGGCACCCTGAAAAAGAATATGAACAACAGTGAAACCGTATCTAGAGAATTAAACCATTTCTGAGTTCCACATTTTAAAAGGAACATTAGTAAAGGAGAGCAAATATAGAGGACAGTAGCCAGCAGGATGAGATACTACACAAATATTGGTTAAAGAAATCTATTTTTTTCTAGTAGAAGATAGAGTATAGAAGAGTAGCAATAATGCTTGTATTTTCTTTTATCTATGATCTCACTAAGAGAGGTGTTCCTTCAGCTAGTAGAATTTTTAATCTATCTATTCATGACGTATAACCTCGTGCCACTCTCCTTCATGTAAATGAACCAGCAAGTATCCTGGCACGCAGTAGGGCCTGTTGCACAGGTTCTTAAATCTACTTTTCTAAAAGGAAAGCAACTTTTAAAGGGCAACAATCACTTCAATCAAACATATACACCAGCATAGAAAATACAAGCAGGACCAACAGACAAGACTTCCACCTGTCTGATCATAGGCAATACATACATCATTGCCAGAGAGAGAAACACCAATATCTGGGTTTTCAAAGCCAGGGGGCTTCTTAAAATGGCTTCCCAGAGTCTCCTTTTGCACAGGAAACTTATTCCAAAAACTAAGTCCCAAAGCAAAACCTCTCTTCAGAGAATTCATATTCTTTTCAGAGGTGGAAAGTACGAACCACCCTCCCCCCATGACCCAGTATCTCATTAGAAATTTACAAAAGGTATCTGAGGTCTATTAATCTGAAGCCCTCTTATTAATGGGCAGGGAAGATCTTTAACACTTCCTCCACCTACCATTAACTTTACATTAACACTACAGCATCTCCATATATTTTCTGTAACAGATCTGGCAAATATCCTATAGACTTACCTCTAGGTGTTTTATAAGGCAATGTATTATAAGGCAACACTTACACTAGCAATCTATTATCACTCATTCTAACTTCATTAGGACACACAAAAAATTTCTGATCATAAAATCCTTGGTGTTGTCTTTTGTGCCAATTCATGTGGACTGGATACTGTTGGCAAGGTGTAGAAAATTATTTGTACCTACTTGACTTATTTCCTTTTTGGTTATTTAAAAAGGTTCTGAAAACATAATGAGTCCTTTCCTTATTCTATTCTTTCCTCCAATATTTTATTCCATCCTTCCTCCATTCTATCCAGTCTGCTTTCCCTTCCCCTTTTTACCTTCCTCCCCTCCCTTTTTCCTTCCTTTCATTCTCATTTCCTTCTTCTGCCCTCTTTTCTTCCATCCATCTTTTCTTCATTACCTCCTTCTTTTCTTTTCTTCCTTTCATACTTCTTTCCTTATTGTCTCACTTTCTTCTTTTTCCTTCTTTTATCCTCAAGAGACTAGCAGTGTTAAAATCATGGTCCTTTAAATTGATGCATGCCTTGAGATCATAGAAAAGGGAAAAAAAAGCCCAGTGTATTTTTCAAGTTTAATTCAACCAACCCTTGTCTCCTTAATTACTTCTGGACACAACTCAGAGTTTGACTACAGTGTCTAATTAAGATATATGTACTGGAGAGGAGCCAAGATGGCAAAGTAGAAAGATTCACATACACTAGCTCCGAACTCACAGCCCATGGATCTCCTGTAAAAAGAACTCCCAACAAATTCTGGAGAAGTGGAAGTCTCATAGAAATAGAGTGAAGGAGATTTCCGTTCCAGAGAGCCCTGAAAAACCAACCCAAAAGGTCTGTCATGCACCAGACGGGAGCGGAGCCCAGACCTTCCCTGGCCGCCCAGCAAAGAGAGGAGCAGATTGAGGCAGGCTTCAGGGATGGTGGCTGCAAAGGTCCCTCCAGCCACAGATGCACAGGTCAGTGAGAGAGACTTCTGGGCTGGCTGAGAGGGGAGTGGGGTGTCTCCATGACTCGGGACACCTCGGGAGGCAGCAGCAGAGGCAGCCAGAGCAGGCAGGAGCTCTGCAGGAGCTCCATTAGAGAAGGTCTCTGTATAAACCCCCTGAGGGAACTGAGCCGGGGGGTGGCCCTGCCCCCACCTGAGGACCTGATTTAATCTTACCCTGAATAGTAGCCAGGCACACTGCTGAAAGCCCTGAGGCTGGGGAGCAGCATTTGAATCTCAGACCTCAAGCAATAGCTGTATGGATTGAGGCAGGGGTAGAGAGTAATCTCAGAAGTCAAGTAACTGGCTGGGAAAATGCCCAGAAAAGGGAAAAAATGTAAGACCATAGAAGGGTACTTTCTTGGGGAACAGATGATTCCCCCCCTTCCTTTCTGATGAAGAAGAGCAATGCTTACCATCAGGTAAAGACATAGGAGTCAAGGCCTCTATATCCCAAACATCTGCAATGATATCCAATGGGCTCAGGCCATGGAAGAACTCAAAAAAGATTTTGAAAATCAAGTTAGACAGGTGGAGGAAAAACTGGGAAGAGAAATGAGAGAGATGAAAGAAAAGCATGAAAAACGGGTCAATTCCTTGCAAAAGGAGACCCAAAAAAAGGCAGAAGAAAATAACACCTTGGAAAATAGGCTAACTCAATTGGCAAAAGAGGTTCAAAAAACCAATGAGGAGAAGAATGTTTTCAGGGCTCTCTGGAACGGAAATCTCATTCACTGTGTTGCTGCGTGGCTTCCACTGTTCCAGAATTTGTTGGGAGTTCTTTTTAGAGGAAATCCATGGGCTGTGGGTTTTGGAGCTAGCATATGTGAGTCTATCTACTCCACCATCTTGGCTCTACCCCCAAGAGTGCTTTCAAAAGCAGAATTAGTCAAGTGGAAAAAGAGGTGCAAAAGCTCACTGAAGAAAATAGTTCTCTCAAAATTAGAATGGAACAGATGGAGGCTAATGACTTTCTGAGAAACCAAGAAATCACAAAACAAAACCAAAAGAATGACAAAATGGAAGAGAATGTGAAATATCTCATTGGAAAAACAACTGACCTGGAA
>JAQQSK010008721.1:0-13389 GCA_028658325.1 Potorous gilbertii
TCAACTGCAAAAATAAGCTGGCAAAAGCACTCCAATATCTTTGTCAAAACCCCAAATGGGGTCACAAAGAATAGAGCATGACCAAAACAACTGAACAACTGAGAAAGTTCCATCCATTTCTGAATTCTATGATCCTCGTCTACAATGACCTTTTTTGCTTTTATGAAGCTATGCAGGTTCCTAGTGATCATTTGCTTTCCTTTATATATGCCCAAAATGCACCCTTGTGAGATTTTTCTTCAGCCAAACCTCTTATTTTGTTAGCATGGGAAACTCCAGGTGAAGAAACTTCATCTCTCAAAGTAGATGTGTTCTTTGGAGGAAAACTAACCAAGCTAAGTTCCTAGAATCTCATCATCATAAATGGTAGATCTGCACGAGTTCTGTAACTTTTATGATCTTAGAGAGTTATCAGGGTGCTGAGAATGGAAGTGATTGCACAGCCAGCATGTGTCAGAGTTAGGAATAGACCCAAATATTCCTGATCCTGGAGTCAGTGCTCAATCCACCATGCCATGATGTTTCAGAATTTTGCCAGGAATTGAAGTCAAGTTCATTGGCTTGTAAAGCAAAGATTCTTCTGTTTTTTAAAAATCAGTACATCATTTGCCCATCTTGAGTTCTGTGGCACCTCTCCATTTTCTTCAGTCTTTCATAGATACTTAACTACCCCTTGGCAAATGCTAGAGATCAAAGAATGGTTAATACTTTTGAATAAAGGATAACCCAAATCACTTCTCTTTCTACCTTTCCGGAAATATTAATTTGATTATTGTAATCAGGAATAATATAATTTGAGTGTTGATAGACTCTTGTGCAGCTATGATGGGGCCCAAAATATCCTTTGCCTCATTTCTGCCTTTTTCTTTATAAAAAATTACACAATTTTTCCAAAGTAATTTTTCCACTGATGTGTTGGATGTGAGAAAAGCTATTTCACATCCCCTCTCCCTCACCAAAGTTTGCCATTATGACAAATACTTCATTCACTTTACCACAATTTCATGTTGCCTGACTCTCCTGCATTCCCCTCAAAATGCCCTCCTTCTGAAATGGCTCCTTATTTAAATTGTGTATATCTTGTATCTAGATGTTTACACGTATCCTTCATCCTCAGTGACAACAGCAAGAGAGCTCCTTGAGGGAAGGAACTATGTTTTGGCCTTTTTTTGCTTTCCCAGAATTTAGTACAATGCCTGGCACTGTCTAAGCACTTATTGACTAAATGAGATATTTGAGCCAAAGAAAAAAAAATAATTATTTGATGCTAATCCTGTGATGAACTTTTGGTTAGTTTTCCTACAAAGGGCACATAGTCACCCGTCTGTTCTTGAAGTCTTTTATATTGACAGAGCTTGCTCCCCACTACCCTAGTCTCTCAGAGACAAGGGTCACTTCTATAAAACCTGAGTCATGGGACTGGCAAGTACTCAGAGTTAAATGGAAGGGTTAAATGGCACTTAAAGACTTTTTCTCTAATAGGAGGATTAGGTAAAGTGCTCTAAAGTACCAAATGACAAGCTGGGAGAACTGCATTTTTAGTTTCTCACTTTTAAGGGGAGTGAATATTAAGTAATAGTCGAACTTAATACCAGCAACAAATATTTATTAGGGTGTATGCAGATCACTGTGCATAAAAATTAATAATAACAATGAAATTTAACATGTATATTGTACTTTTAAGGAATATAAAATACTACCCACAAAACATGTCTTTTGCCCTACCCATGAGGAAAATGACTGAAGAAGTTTGGGGAAAGGAACCATCTAGCTGATAGGGAGGGTTTACCCACATTCTCTAAGTTCCTGAGTTCTGCCCTGGATCTAGGACTGGAAGATCCTTCTGAGAAGCCATTGCAAAATGAAAGATGTAAAAAGCAGCATGGCTACTGTGATGCCACTGGAACTGGTGGGTGGGGGAGTAGGTATGGATAATTTGTTTGATTAAAGTACAGAACAAAGACCAAGCACGAGCTTGGAGGATGAGCCAGAGTTTAACTTGCAGTGATGACCCAAATGTGTGGGGTGGGGGGCAGGGAGGATGAAAAGGTGATCCTTTTCCACTTGACTCCTCTTTAGGAAAAACCAATTTTCTCTTGCTTCACTTAATCCCTTCACTTCCCACTTTTGTTCTTTAGGCGGAATGGCAGAGTTGGGAAGCTTCTCTGTTCTTAAATACTTCCAGATTTGTCATTAATCTATGATAAAACTCACTGGCCAACTAAACCCATTCTGTTAGATTCATTATTTAATATGCAGATTAAGAAAAAAGGAATTGCACTATTCAGAAATGAGACATTTTACCCAGCAACACTAGGCTGGGAGCAGAGCCATACAGTGAAATACATAAAAGGCAGAGAGATGGCTGTGGTTATACTTCATAAACCTTATAGAGGTACCTGAGAGAAAGAGCGATACCTCTGGAGATAAATTCCAAGCTCAGAGTGCAGTGCACTGTGGAATTTTTTTTTTAAGTGTCACAACTTCAGTATGAGCGGTTTGGCAACAGACTTTCTCCTGCATCTCAAAAGCCAGCTCCTGGGGGCAATGAGGATGAGTGAGGACCTCAATACCTCTCAAATATAGCTGCTTCTCTCCTCTGACTCTTCTGGAACAGATCTCAAACATGGAGTACTGTAGTAGGCTACTGGGAGGTCTGTTCACCTCAAGTCTAATCCATTCTTCATTCAATCATTAAAATGATTTTCCTAAAACTCATGTCTGATCATATCACACTCAATAAACTCCAGTAGCTTTCTATTGCCTCTAAGCGCAAATATTAAATTCTCTGTCCAGCATTCAAAGCCTTTTATAACCTTGCCCTGCTTACCTTTCCAGTCTTCTTACACCTTACTTCCATTCATATACTCTTCCATCCAGTGACACTGGCTGTCCTGGCTGTCCCTCAGACAAAACAACTCCATCTCATCACATGAACAGAAATATTTATAGCAGCTCTCTTTGTGGTGGCCAAAAACTCTAAATCAAGGGGATGCCCATCAGTTGGGGAATGGCTGAACAAATTGTGGTATATGAATACAATGGAATACTATTGTGCTATAAGAAATGATGAACAGGAAGACCTCAGAGAGGCCTGGAAAGACTTATATGACCTGATGCTGAGCGAAAGGAGCACAACCAGGAGAACTTTGTACGCAGCAACAACTACGTGAGGATTTTTTCTGGTAGATGTAGAACTTCATTGCAATGCAAAGAGTTAAAAAATCCCCAATGGTCTCTTAAGGCAAAATGCCTTCCACATCCAGAGAAAGAACTATGGAATTCGAACGCAGAATGTAGCAGATCAATTTCTTTTGTATTACACTTTGGTTTGTGTTATGATTTTTCCCATTCATTTTAATTCTTCTATGCAACATGACAAAGATGAAAATGTATTTAATAGGAATGTATGTGCAGAACCCATATAATATTGTATGTGGTCTCAGGGAAGGAGGAGATAGGGAGGGAGGAAGGAGGGGGAGGAAAGGGAAAAAAAATCCAAGTTATGTGGATGTGATTATAGAACACTGAAAACAAATTTAAAAAAAAACCAACTCTTTTAGCTCTGGGCATTTTCTCTGGCAGTCCAACATGCCTGGAATGTTCTCACTCCTTTTCAGTGACTACTGACCTTCCTGACTTTTTTTTAGTCTCAATTAATATCTCACTTTTTACAGGAAGCCTTCCCTGGCTCTTAATTCCACTGTCTTCTCTCTCTTAATTATTTCTTCTGTATCCTATGATTTAACTCGCTTTTTCATATATTTGTTTACATGTTCTCTCCTCCATTATATTGTTAGCTCCTTGAAGGTGGAGACTGTCTTTTGCCCCTTTTTGTATCCCTAGTGCTTAGCATAGTACCTGGAATGGAGTGGGTACTTAATAAATCTTGGTTCATTGATTGGTAGCCTAACTGGAGGACTTCATGTGGGCATGGGCAGTTACAGACTAGGTCCTAAATTCACTCAAAAGCTCTGCTTGGTGGTAGACAATACTTATATGGTCCTTGCCCTCATGGGCTTATGGTATAGAATGGAGATGAAACCAAGATAGATAGACAAGATACACACGTATATTAAATAATAGGTATATTAGAGAACTCTAAAACAAAGTGCTATGTGAAATCTGAGAGAGAGGAAGAAGAAATTAAATGAATGTCTGAGTTACATACAGAATCGGAGAGATCATAACAACAAATTGAGTGGAAAAATAATGAGCTCGTCTTGGGTATGCTAAGTTGGATGTGCTGGTAGAACATCTAGGGAGAGATATTTTTAAAAAATGTTCTAGACTTGAATTCAGGAAATAATTGCCTTCCATACTCACATAATCTTCATCTCTGTATATTTTTTTCTATGTTCCTAGATATTTGCATGTTATTTCCCCCATTTCAATGCGTGCTACTTAAGGGTATGAATGTTTTTTCCTCTTGAGTATCTTTAGAACTTAACACAGCTCCTGGCCTGTTGTTCAGTTATTTCCTCATATTCAACTCTGTGTGACCCACTACGACCCCCTCTGGAGTGGTTTGCCACTTCCTTCTCTAGTGGATTAGGTAAATAGAGGTTAGTAGGTGGTTTGTTCAGTATCACTCAGTTAGTAAGTGTCTGAGGCCAGATCTCAATTCAGATCTTCCTAACTTTAGGGGCAGCATTCTATCTACTGAGCCATCTTGCTGCCTGTCACATTGTAAGCACTTAATAAATATGTGTTGACTAAACGAAATAATTCATTACGTTTCAAGCAGCTATTACAATAAAGAGTTATAATTTTATAGATAAAGTAACTAACCTGGGGTGTACCCCTATATTTTCAATTATCCCTATCTTGGATAAACAACTATTTGGCCAATGTAACCACAAACAGATATGACCATTTAAATCCTGATGACAACTTCCTGAAATATAGGGACAATTTTCTTGAAGGAAATCAACTCTAAGAGGCTGTCCTTTTTCAGTCATTTAGTCAGCTAGCAATTATTAAACCCTTTGTACCAGGCATTGGGGTAAGCTTTGGGAATACAAACAAAAGGCTTTGCAAATCCAAATGTATTAAATGACAGAAATATATTTCTTAACCGTATCCTGCTATTTTCCCACTAACAACTACGGAAATAGAAATTGTGGGGACTGTCAAAGTCCATAATCAATGTGAAGATGTCACAGAAAGAGAGATCATGAAAATGTAAGCCTATGCTACAAGTGAATAGGAATGACATCTTTCTCTGCTAACTGCCTCGACTCTCTTGGACCCTTCCTTCTGGTTATTTATTGACTGATTGATTGGAATAATTTCAACACTGACATACTAAGTAGCCTTGAGCTTAGTGTCACTGAGGAAAAGGGCATATGGGTTTGATCCTTCACTGGACTGCCTAGATGCACTCTGGTCCATAAGTCAGTTATCTGGTAAAAGTCTTCCTTTCTAGACATAAGAACTGAAGACAGTCTTCCAAGCACGAGGGAGAAGAAACATAAATTACGACAATCCAGTTGGACAAGTGAGACTTAATACTAACAGAGAAGAGCAATAGCTAACCTTTATGTGGTATTTTAAGGTTTGCAAAGTACTTTACAGATATTCTCTCACTTTATCCTCCCAACAACCCTCAGACATAGGGGTGAAATGAAGCAGATGGAAGTTGTGACTTGTTCAGAGTCACACGATAAGTGTCTGAGATAAAAATCTGAACTCAGGTCTTCCTGAGTCCCCTAGGTGCCTTGAAGATTAAATAGTTCAATTGTTTCGATTCATTGTAAGGATGAAAAAAGGGCAGCCAGGTGGCATAATGGATAGAGGACTGCACCTGGAGTCGTCTGGAGTCATCTGCCATCCCATTTGCCTCAGTTTCCTCATCTGTAAAATGAGCTGGAGAAAGAAATGTCAAACTACTTGAGTATCTTTGCCAAGAAAACCCCAAATGGGGTCATGAAGAGTTGGATACAACTGAAATAACTGAACAGCAGTAACAAAAAGGATGAGGGAAATGAGGCCTTGAGGAATCAGGTGACTTTTCTAAGGTTACATGGGCAGTTAGTAACAGGGTTAGACCTTGAACCCAGGTTTCTAGTGTTTTTTCCACTGGACCACTGGAACTCTTAAACAAAGAATAGTAGGTTGAATTTTCAGAAATACATGTGTGTTCATTGTAAAGATAAATTTCCTGATAATTAGAACTGTCCAAAAGCAGAATGTTCTCTCAGCAGATAGCAGATTTCCTCTCATTGGCAGTGTTGAAGTAAAGTCTAGAATGCCTAGCGGTTGTGTACGTTGTACAAAAGGTTCTTGTTCAGGTAAAGATTAGATCACCTACCCTCCAAGGCCCAACTCTGAGAATCTGGGCCTCAAGGTCATATGGCAAGGGTGCTAATCCAGGCTTCCCTAGTCATTCCCCACCCTCTGTGACTCTTCCTTGTCCTAAGATTACACAAAACACAACAGTGCATCCATCTCACTCCTCTAGTTTCCAAGAACTTTTTGGTGGCATAGTAGATAGACTGCGGAACTTAGAGTCTAGAAGACCTGATTTCAAAACCTGCCTCCAGTGATTACCTACTAAATCACCCTGAGCAAGTCACTTGATTTTACTCAGTCTCAATTTCCTCCTTTGTAAAAGGGGAAGGATAATATTCACAAGGCTGTTGTAAAGATCCATCAAATGAGCTAATTATATAAATTATTTTCTAAACCTTAAATGCTATATAAATGCCAGCTTTTTAAAAATAAATTATCTGAGTATAAAAATCTGCCTCAAACATTTATGAGCTAGGCAAATCACTTAACTTCTTTCAGTCTCAGTCCCTGCATCTTTCAAATGGGTATAACAGCATCTACATTCCAGGGTTTTTGTGAGGCTCCAATGAGGTGATATATGGAAAGCACTTTGTAAACCTTAAAGGACTCTATAAATGGGAGTTACATCGTAGAATGCAGGCTTTCAGGGTAAGCCCAGGAGACCCAATAAAACACTGCTCATCATGGATTCAAGGCCGTTCTTCCTAGTTCCTTGGTATAGTCTTTAGGAAAACCTATTAGAAGAGGAGCCAGGGCCTTGCCCATGGCCCTGGAAATCGTAACAAGGTGTTAGAAAACCGACCATACCAGAGAATCAAAGACTGTGTCACGCAGGTCACTCTAGTAACATGTAATTCTAGAAGATAAGCTGTCAAATGAAGGGTTCAATGGTTTGAGATAGGGCTGTAAAACCATTTTGTGTGTGGTTTCGACAGAGTGTGTCTGTTGGCAGGAGCAGGAGAGGGAATGGATGCTTGTGGCTCGCTGTTTCTCTGAATGCAGCATTAACCTGCCTTAACCTCTGGTTGGCTGGGTGCCCAAATCTTTCCTGCTAAGAGATGCTATTTTTCACTTGCCTTTTTTTGTTGTTGTTTTGTTTTGTTCCCTTCATGCTATTTTCTAGGCTTGTTGCTGTAGTTGCAGACCTTCAGGGGTGTGTTTGCTCTGTGAGTGGGCTCTAAAGAAGGGTGCTGGAAACCGGAGAAAAGACCCCCTGGGAAAACATGGCATGTGATTTCTACCACTGCCTCTAGCCCAGGGTTCTTAACTTCTTTGATTGTATCACAGATCCCTTTGGCAATCTGCTGAGACCTGAGGACTCCTTTTTAGAATAATGTTTTTAAATAATTGAAAGAAATGCTAACTTTCAGTTAGAGATTAGTGAAAATAAAGGTAATTTTTTTCCCATCCAAGTTTACAGAAACCCCTGAAATCTATCCATTGGCTCCTTGGGTATGCGCGGTGTTTAGGTTAATAACTCTTTACCTCATCGTTAGGCCAAGCCTGTCTGCCTAGGGGAAAGAATAATGTAACTCTGTGCTGGCTATCCGGAGAATATCATCCTGGAAATGGTGCAAAACAAATAGCTCCGGCTTCCATTGCTTCTGTGGTATGGTCTTCCTAAGAGTGGAAAGAGTTTTGTACACATTTCCATTATTGCTTTAGGGAAACAAAGACAACATTAAGATCATGTCTGTCTTATATAGAGCAGGGGCTCTCAATCTGGGGTCCAGAAACCCTTAAAGGGTCTGTGTATAGATTTCCAGAAGTCTGTGAACTTGAATTGAAAAATAATTCCATTTTACATTTAACTAACCTTTATTTCCTTTGTAATATTATACATTTTATTTTATGCATTTAAAAATATTAGGGATACTGAGGTCCAAAGTGTTTAAGTCATTTGCTGGACAGTGGGAGCTGACTAAGACATTTTCAGGATGGGGGTGATTAGGGATGCTAAAGGCAAGAAAGGAACGAGCATTTAGTAAGTGCTAACTGCATGGGCACTGTGCTAAATGCTTTACAGTTATCTTCATCTGATTCTCACAACAGCCCTGGGAGGTAGGCACTATTATCACGCCCAGTTTACAGTTGAGGAAACTGGAGCAGATAGAATTTAAGTGACTTGCCTAGGGTCATACATCTAGTGAGTGTCAAGGCCCAGTACTTGAACCCTTAAAACTAGAAATCATCAAATTTAGAGGACACTGGCAACATTCAGGCCTTTAAGAGCATAGACACAACCAAGCCTTGCACTTATTAATTAAGACCGACTTAGGGAGCATATTAGCTCCAATGAAACCATTATGTCTGTGCACATAATTCTCATATCTATTTGTCTAGCCCTCTACTGATGTTCATTTGCACACTTCCAACTACCTATTAGACATCTCAGACTGAATGTCCCATAAACATCTTAAACTCAACATGTCCAAAACTAAACTTAATGTTTTCCCCTTTAAATTCTCCCCTCTTCCTAATTTCTCAATTACAGCAGAGAGTACCACCATCCTCCCAGTGTTTCTCATTTCCACTATCCAATTAGTTTTCAAATCCTGTTGTTTCCAGCTTAATAACACCTCTCATTTATGCCCTCTTCTCTCCTCTAGCACTGCCACTCACTTGGTCCAGGACCTCATCCTTTCATGATCACAAGAGTCTGATGGTTGGTCTCCTTGAGTCAAGACTCTCCCCACTCCAGTCCACTTTCTACTCAGCTATCAGTAATTTTCTTAAAGCAGAAGTCTTTGTTCCTTTATAATTGTCTAAAGGAAGTTATATCACCAACCCTCACCCCATTCAATCAACTTTCTGTCACCTCCAGGTCCAAATATATAACCCTCTGTTTGGCATTCAAAGGCCTTCACAATCTCTCTCCTATCTTTCCAATTTTCTTGCACTTTAGTTCCCCCCCTTTTCATCCCACCCCCATGTATCTAGTGATACTGGCCACTGTGCTGTTCCTTGCACAAGACACTCCATCTTTCAACATTAAGGCATATCAACTGGCTATCCCCCATGCCTAGTGTTCTCTCCCTTCATCTCGACCTTTTACCAAATCCCATCTTCTACCAGAAGTGTTTCCAGATCCCCTTTGAAGCTAGCCTCTTTCCTCTAAAACCTACCTCCAATTTATAATGTATGTATTTTGTTCTAACATAGTTGCTTGCATATTGTAAAAGATAAGACAGTGAGCTCCTTGAGATCAAGGACTGTCCTTTGCCTTTCTTTGCATTCCCTTAGCATGCCCCCTGGCACAGTCTAGGCTGTTTTAAAAATGCTCATTGACTTATTGCTTATTGAAAAAGCAACTACCAGATGGTAGGCTGAAGTGAACTCCTCTCCCCATACTATTCGTCCCTTTCTCCTCTTCCCATCTGAGGGCCACTATATGCTGCTTTCTCCAATAAGGATGATGGTTTTTATCCTGGGCACAGAGATTCCTAGCTACTACTTTGTTAGTTGAGATAAGACTTTCTGGATGTGCATACATTTGGACAGTTATGGAATCAGGTCCAACTCAGAAGTAGGACAGAGAAAGAAACACTGGAATAATGAGTGGCATTTATCATTTAGCTCTCATTTCTTCCTCTGTTAGAACTTTACCTCCAAGACCATTTTTGTCAGTAGTTTGTTTAATGCTCTTGTTTCAACAACTAAGTGACTTAAAGATCTAAATTCTTATAAAAATGGGGGAGAATAGCTAGAAGGAAATCCAGTCTATGAAATAAAAACTCTTGAGTTCTCTCTCTTCCTCTCTGTGTCTCTGTCTCTCTTTCATATGGACACACATACACACACATGGACATACACACACACACATGGACATACACACACACACACACACACACACACACAGAGGGAAAGCCTCCCTTTCTACAGCTGTGATTTAGCTTAATGAGGAAAAAGAAATACTAATTATTCCATTGAATTGTTTTCTTATCGGAACTGAAAAGAGTTCAACCAAAAACAACCCCCAAAATTTCCAGCATAATTATAGTTCTCCTGATAAATTGAAGGATATATATATACATACATACATACATACATATATATATATATATACACACACACACACACACACACATACATTTCATTGTTATTATTAAACAAAAAAGTGTTTCTTTTCCCTCTGACGTAAGTTCTGACTCAGTATGCAGAATGGTAACAACCACAAAAGAAGCTTAAGGGGAATTGATGAAACTCAGTTCAGCACAAATAATGCAATCTAACGACTAAATAAATTATTCATGGTAGCTATTTATATGGTGTAATTCCTATACTTACCTGACAATATGCTGACTGGCTCTTCACTCCACTATCTTTTCCTAGGTAAACTCAGCCAGTCTAAAAGATCAAAGTTAAGGGGAAAATGTCAGTCTTTTTATAAAGTGATTATTTTAGTTGTGGTTGCTGTCCTGAAGTATACACCAAGAATAAAAAAAAAGTCTTCAATTCTATTTCTGTTTACAGGGAAGCAGATTTGCTTCGGATGTCACTCTTAAGATGAGAATGTAAGTGTAATTAGGGGACAAAATGGGTCACCCCAAACTTGCTTTATATTATCACTGAATAATACCATTGGAAATTAACTTAAAAACTTCCTCTCCCTCATTACTGAGCAAGAACACATTAAGCATTCCAGGCACATGAGCATCCATCCTATTTTTATACCCTACATAAGTGGAGATTCCATAACTTCCCTTGGGAACTCACTACTGTATAACAACTATTGATGTGAAGATTTTTTTATGTTGTGCTGAATAAGCCATTTTTTTCCTTATATTATTCTCAGGAAATTAGGATAGTCATCAACGTATCTTAAAATAGAGCACTTGACAGTCAGGAAGATATGGGTTCAAATCCTGCCTTATACACTTATTAGATTGTGAACCTGGCCAAACTGCCTGGGGCACAATTTCTTCATCAGTAAAATTAGGAAGTTGGATGTCATGGCCTCCAATTTTCCCTTTCAGCTCTAAATCCATAGCCCAGGAAAATACTAATATTTACTAAATTATCCTTGGGCTTTCTGATCTCCTATGAAGGCAAGAGGGGAAGAAACAATTCTTTTAATCTTCCCTTCTTTCCAGCTCTAGACATTTGGCAGGGGTAGGAAGCAAGGCAGAGAGCAGACTTTCTTCTCCAGTTCTTCTACATCTTGCTCAACTTTGTGGAGACCAGAACAGAGCATAAGTGTCTGACTAAGGCTCATAACAAACGGAGAATCAAGTACATATTATTTATGAAATCAACAAACAAATGTTTTCTGAGTACCTTCATAAATGAAGGATAGCCTTTAGACCACCCAGATGCCCAAGGAGTATATTCTTTGTGTTTAAGAGTTTTCAGTTGTGTCCAACTCTCTGTGATACCATTTGGGGATTTTCTTGGCAAAGATACTAGCGTGGTTCGCCATTTCCTTCTCTAGGTCATTTTACAGAAGAGGAAACTGAAATAAACATGGTTAAAGTTAAACAAGGTTAAGCCCAGGGTCACACACAGATACATAGTAAGTATCTGAAGTTAGATTTGAACTCAAATCTTTCTGACACCAGGACCTGTACCCTATCCACTGTACTACCTAGCTGCCTGAGTATACGCTAGTAACACTTTAACAGTACCATGACAGGAAATATTTTGGTACGAAGGAGAGAATGCTGAATTTGGAGTTAACAGAGCTCAGTGCAAAAGCTACCTCTGCTACTTATTGTCTGTGTGACACTGGGTAAGTCTTTTCTCTTCTGTGTGAAACTCAGATTCTTAATTGGTAAAAATGAGGAAGCTGAGCTTAATTTTCTCTGTGATCGCTTCCAGCTCTAAATGTCTCTCTCTGTCTCTGGCTATTCCCTCCACTGAGGTAGGTGACCCCTCTGCAAATTAGTAGGTTTTCACAAAAGACTTGCTGACAGTTTGAAATTGAATCATTTTGCAGCCCACTAGGCAGCTAGGTGGTGTGGCGGATAGAGTACCTGGAGTCAGAGTCTGGAGTCAGGAAGACTTTAGGTCAAACCCAGCTTCAGACTCTTAACCTGGACAAGTCACTTGACCTCTGTCTGCCTCAGTTTCCTCATTTATAAAATACACATAATAATAGTAATTACTTCCCAGGGTTGTTGTGAAGATCAAGTGAGATATTGTAATATACTTAGCACATAGTAAATGCTTAATCAATTCTTGTTCCTTTTCCCTTTGATAAGCCTCCCTGAATGAAGTTAGACAAGATTGTCCTAATATAATGTACACACAGTCCAAGAGTGAACCTGTACTCAAGCTTGGGAAGGACTACTACAATTTATGTCCCACAGGCAAAGCCTTTGAGAAACCAGGGTTGTCTCCACACTATGGTCACATACAGAGTAGGTCTTTAATGGAAGGAATTATAACAGAGAATAATCAGACACAATACAAAATACTATGCAATCAAATGCAACTAATTTTGTGGGGATAGAAAATACCTGAGCATTTCAAAGACCAAAGAAGAGATACATGAGGACCTTTTCAGTGAGAAAAGCCCTTGAAAAGAAGGCAGAAGATGAATCATGTCTTGAATTAGAATTTGAGCTACTTATAGATGCTCTTTGATGGTAGAGCCCAATACTAAGTACAGTGCCAAGGACATAGGAAGCTCTTCATAAATATCTGTTGACTAGCTGACTGACTGATGCTATCATTCAAAGATTAGCTTAATTATGACTGGAGAAGTTCATTTGCTGCTGCTGAGTGATGAAAAGAAAACTTTAGACACATTTCCCAAAGACCATGGCTTCCAAAGAATCTTCTACAGAAGCCTTAGAGGGGCAGAAAACAGGGACCACATATTTGCTTTTCTTTATATCCTCATTGCTTATTATATAGTAAGTAAATAAAAAGAAAAAGCTTATCACAATGCCTACTTCTCTTAAATGCTTGATGACTTGAAGGAGGGGTAGGAGTCAGAGAAATAAACGTGGAAGAGTGAGGAGAAGGGTTTGACTAAAGTGGAAGGAATATGTTGAAAACTACTGGAAAAAAAGGTTGATTAGGTAAAATGAGGCCAAAATAGAGAAGCACTCTGATAGGCAGAGTAGTTTTAATGTATCAAGTAATTAATAC
>JAQQSK010008722.1:0-13389 GCA_028658325.1 Potorous gilbertii
CATTTTTTTCATATGACTATAGATAGCTTTAATTTCTTCCTCTGAAAACTGTCTGTTCATATCCTTTGACCATTTATCAATTACCTGTATTTTTGTAAATTTGACTCAGTTCTCTATATATTTTAGAAATGTGCTCTAAATCACTATTGATTAGAGAGATGCAAATCAAAACAATGCTGAGATACCACATCACACCTATCAGATTGGCTAATATGATAAAAGAAGAAGATGATAAATGTTGGAGAACATGTGGGAGAGTTGGAACACTAATTCATTTTTGGTGGAGCTGTGAGCTGTTCCAACCATTCTAGACAGTAATTTGGAACTATGCCCAAAGGGCTACAAAAATGGGCATACCCTTTGACCTAGCAATACCACTTGTAGGACTGTGTCCCCAAGAGATCATAAAAATGTGAAAAAGACAAAAATATTTATAGCAGCTCTCTTTGTGGTAGCCAAAAACTAGAAATCAAGGGGATGCCCATCCATTGAAGAATGGTTGAATAAATTGTGGTATATGAATGTAATGGAATACTATTGTGCTATAAGAAATGATGAACAGGAAGACTTCAGAGAGGCCTGGAAAGACTCATATGAACTGATGC
The DNA here is from genome assembly GCA_028658325.1 of Potorous gilbertii. Taxonomy (NCBI): domain Eukaryota; kingdom Metazoa; phylum Chordata; class Mammalia; order Diprotodontia; family Potoroidae; genus Potorous; species Potorous gilbertii. Next base: position 606 of record JAQQSK010008722.1, read on the forward strand.
TGAGGGAAAGGAGCAGAACCAGGAGAACTTTGTACACAGAAACAACCACAGTGTGCGAGGAATTTTTCTGGTAGACTTAGTACTTCATTGCAATGCAAGGATTTAAAAAATTCCCAATGGACTCCAAGGAAAAATGCCTTCCATATCCACAGAAAAGAACTATAGAATTGGATTGCAGAATGAAGTAGACCATTTTCTTTTATATTATGTTTTGTTTTATGATTTCTCCCATTCATTTTAATTCTTCTATGCAACATGACAAAGGTGAAAATGTATTTTACAGTAATGTATGTGTCGAACCTATATAAATTTGTATGCTGTCTCAGGGGAGGGAGTGGGGAAGGAAGGAGGAAGAAGGGAGAGGGAGGAGAAAAAATCTAAGATATGTGGAAGTGATTGTAGAACACTGAAAACAAATAAAATAATTTAATTTTAAAAAAGTTAAAAAATAAAAAAAAGAAATGTTCCATAAATTCCGCATGACATAATGGTTACTATGATATATAATGGTTACTAGGGGAAGAAATAAACATCTAAAATATGTGATAAAAAAAAGAAATGTGGCCTTAATCAGAGACAGTGACTGTAAAAATTGTTTCCCAACTTTCTGCTTCCCTTCTAATCTTAGTTGCATTGGCTTTGTGCAAAAACTTTTCAATTTGATGTAATCAAAATCATCCATTTTGCTTTTCATAATGTTCTCTGTCTCTTGTTTGGTCATAAATTCTTCCCTCTTCCTTGGACCTGACAAGTAAACTATTCCTTGCCCTCCTAGTCTGGTTATATCTGTAATACTGTACCCATTTTGACTTTATCTTGGTATATGGTGTAAGATGTTGATCTATGCCTATTTTCTTATGTAACTTTTTTCTTCTTTCTCCTTTCTTATTTGCTTCACACTTTAAGACATTAAGAAATATTGAATTTTTCACACGTATAATTGACGTTACATTTCTTGCCTTCACAGTAGGTGGAGGAGGGGTGGAGGGAGGGAAAGAAGTCAGAACTCAAAAAAATTTCTTAAATGTGTTAAAGTAAATAATAAAAAGAAAATGGACTGTTCTTATCTTTTGTTCTACTGAGGAATAGTTCACATTCATATACACACACACCCGCACATATGTACCAATTCCCCACATACCTTGGATTTTAGACCTTTATTAGGGAAAATTGCTACTACGATACTTTTGGCCAGGTAACTATTTCCCTGGTTATTCTAACTGCATTAATTTTGCATGTACTAAACCTTTTCAATTTTATGTAATTGAAATTGTCCATTTAGACTTCTGTAATTACCTCTATCCCTTGTTTAGTTAAGAATTTCCTCCCTAAGGGTTTCAGAAAAACCTGGAAAGACTTGTGTGAACTGATGCAGAGTGAGGTGAACAGAATAGAAAGAACAATTGATATAATAAGAACATCATTGTAAGAGAAAACAACTTTGGAAGACTTGATAAATGAAATGACTGACCATGATTACAGATAATAGAGGTGATGAACTCAAGATGCAGAATAAGACATACTTTTGGGACATAATTAATATGGGAATTTATTTTGCCTTGACTTTGTGTATTTGTCACCAGGGTTTGGTTGGCTTTTTTTCTTCCAGTTGGGGGTAGGCAGGAGAGAAAGGGAAACCAAGAATAGGATAGCTAAAATAAGAAGAAAGAAAAGAGAGACATTAAAATACTTAAAAAATAATACACAAAAGAACAGAAGGTATACTAGAGACATAGGCAAGCAGGATACTGCTTTGAATTACATGCTGAATTTATTATATCTTTTAAAAAGAAAAACAAACTATGCATAAGAGCATTGCAGTTTTATTTAGAATTCTTTTTTCTATTTAGCTATATATGGAAATGCTCACTGTATTTGTTGTTAAAATTCATTTTAAAATGAAAAAAAGTACTCCTCCCTCCCTTCCCCCCACCCCCCCACTATAGCCCTGAAAGGCATTTCCTTCCCATTTCCTCTAATTGTTTATGATACAAGCTTTTATAGTTAGATCATATATATCCATTTGAAACTTCTTGTGGTATGTAGTGTATGATATTAGTCTAAATCTCATTTCTGCCGCACTGCTTTTCATTTTCCTAGCAGTTTTTATTGAATAGGGAGTCTTTACAGTAGTTGATATCCTTGGATTTTCTTGATACTATGCCACTATGTCTGTCTGTCTGACTGGTTCCCTTCAACCTTTTCTTATATAGCCTACTTTTTAGATCCTTCATTCTAGTTGTCTTCCTCTAGACATATTTTAATTTATCAACGTCCTTCTTAAAATTGGGCACCTGGAACGGAACGTAATACTTCAAATGTCTAGGCAGAAGAGACCATTGTTCTCTGAACTAGATAATATACTTTTGTTAATGTGTTGTCTATTGACCCTAGTTCTGATGAAGTCAAAGATAAATGTTGCCTGAGACCCCTCCTATGGATAAGGGAACCTTTTCCTTTCTCTCTCCATCCATCCTCTTACACTCACTTATACCTGGTTACCCCCTCTCCTTATCCTGTCTAACGTTGGTTGTCCTTTTCCTCCTTCCACAGACTCTGGCTGTGTTGCAGGAGTTGGACTACTCCTTGCTCCCTGTTGCCACATTCATGTTTTTCTTCTAACCACCATCACTCAGTAACTTTTCCTTCTTTGATTCATTTCATACATATTTATCCCCAATCAAGATTCTAGGAGCTGTTGTCTGCTAACCTCTAGGTCACTCTCTTTCCTTCTTCATTGAGTTCAGAGAAAGGCTAACAATCTTCCTCTCCTCCTTAACTCTTGCTCTCATACCAGGACATAAACATATTAATGCTCCGTCATATATCTCAGCCTCTCAATTCTTTAACTCATTTTCCACGATCTGCACCCCACCATAATACACAAAGATGCCCTTTATTTTGCGATCACCCACAAATATTCTACATCCACCTTCATGTACTCTGAAATTCCTTTTATCTGATTATAAGCCAATGATCATAGTTATAATTTTCTCCCTCTACCTTGCAACTCCAACCCCTGTTCTTCATCAATCCATCAACCCCTTAGTTCTTCCCCAAACCATAGACTCTGCACTGGCTACCCTCTTTTCTCTTCCTCATCTTGACCCCATGGTGAATCCATTCAACTCTATATTGGTCTCTTCTCTCAAGTCCTTTGTCCCTTTATCCTATAGATTATTTTACCTTTCTAAACTCTAACTGTAGATTATTCCTACCATCTCCTGCTTATTCTTCTACTCATGTGCTGTAGAAAGATGCTGGAGAAAATCACAAAATTGTGTTGACTGGGTCCATTACAAGTTTATGTTATACAATCCCAACTGGGACCTCACTGCAGCAAGGCAGTCTTTTACACCTCCCTAATCAATTCACTGTCCACTTATCACAGTGGCATCTTCCAACCTTTTTGTCCCTTCTCAGTCCTCCAACAGCTCCCCCTCCCTCTATTCTCATAGCTGAGAACTTCGCCTCTTATTTCGCTGTAAAACTTGAGCCTTTTCACTGAGAGCTCCATCTTCTCCCCTGTCTCATGTTTTGCATCATTCAGGTGCCCCTAGCACCATCTCCTTCTCCACCTCTGTTGGTGAACAGAGTGGCCTTTCTCCTTGCCAAGGCAAACCCCTTTCTATGCACAAGTGATCCCATTGTAGCTCATCTTCTCCAGTAATCACCCATCTATCCTCCTGACTATCTCAGTAATATTCAGTCTCCCCCTTATCTACTGACTGCTTCACTCCAGCCTACAAACATACTCATGGATTCCCCCATCCTCAAAAAGCCCTCACTTGATCCATCTCTCCCTACTAGTTATGTTCCTGCATTTCTCTTCCTTGTCATGGCTATATTCCTTGAGATGGCTATCTGCAGTCGGTGCCTCTACTTCCTTTTCTCTCTCTTTTTAACTCTTTACAGTCTATCTTCTTACTCCACCATTCAACTGAAACTCCCCTTTCCAAAGTTTCTAGTGATCTCTTAGTTGCTAAATCCAATGGGCTTTTGTGAATCTTTCTTGTTCCTGTCCTGTCTGCAGTTTTTGACACTATTCATCACCATCTTTTCTTTACTACTCCCTTCTCTCTAGATTTTCCTAGCACCACCCTCCCTTGGTTCTCTTCCTACCTGTCTGATCATTTCTTTTCTATCTGCTTTTCTTTATCTTCGCCCATGTCATGTACACCAATGGGGGAGTCCCCCAGGGCTTTTTCCTGGACCCCTCTTCTTTTCTCCCTCTATATTTTTTTCACTTGGTGATCTTATCAGTCTCTATGTTCTAATTATCATCTCTGTGCAGAACCTTTCTGCTACCTCCAGTCTCACATCCTCCGACTACCTTTTAGACGCTTGGAACTGGATGTCGTGTGGACATCTTAGAATCATCATACTCCTCATCTTTTCCCCAAAGCCCTCCCCTCTTCTGAACTTCTTTGTTACTTGTGAGGTTACCACCATCCTCCCAGTCAGCCAGGCTTTCAGTCCAGGTGTAATCCTAGACCCCTCACTCTCTCTCATTCCCCTATATCCAAGCAGTGCTGAAGTCCTCTCCTCGGACACTGGCACCACCCTGGTGCATCCCCTCCCACCTGGGCCGTTAATAGTCAGGTGGCCAGGCTGCCACCTCATGTCTTTCTGGTCCAGCCCCAACTCAACCCCTTACTCAGACAACTCCATTGACTTCTGATTGCCTCCAAAATCAAATCTAAAATCCTCTGTTTGCCATCCAAAGTCCTCCATAACCTGGCCCTTTCCTACACGTTCTTCTTATACCTTCCTCCTCCTTCCCACCCCCTACTCTGATCAGTGACACTTACTTCCTTGCTGTTTCTTACATAAGGTAATTCATCCCCTGGCTATGGACAATTTCCCTGGTTATCCCTCATACCAGGAGCACCCTTCATCTCTGTCTTTTGGCTTCCAGGTATCAGCTAAAGTCTCACCTTCTAGAATATGTCTTCCTCAGTCTTCCTTAACTTTAGCATCCTCACTTTAAGATCCCCTCCAGTTTATTCTCCCTATATCTTATTTGTACAAGGCTGTTGGCTTGTTATCTCCTCCATCAGACTGTGAGCCCTTTTCTTTGTATGCCCAGTGCTTAGCACAGGACTTGCCATGGAGGAGGCACTTTGCTTGTTGATTGACTGATGAAGACTTGAGTATAGAGAAGGGAGTGGCAGATGACTGCCTTCTGATGGCCCACCAGAAATATCTTGGTTGATGAGTAGCAATAAGACCTCTGATGGCTGTATGGGAGTATGGGAGTTGTTTGCACATTAGTAAAGATTTTGTCAAAACTTTTTTTACCCATTTCTCTACAAAACCTTTATGACTTTTAATCTGTTGTACCATAGTATTGATTCTTTTTCAAGATCTTCCTTCTTGCTGCTTATTCTGGTGATGTCTCAGGGACAAATACCTTGCCAATTTTGCTATTGAATTTTAAAATGGCAGATAAAAGTCAGTGATAGTTATTCTGCTGAACCAAAAAGATTGCTTGAATTAGGTCTGTGCTGAGGGGTATTTAAGAGCAAACAATAGGGGAATAGACAAAGAAAAGATGGATGTGGTGAGCAATATGGAATCAGAAGTAGAATGATGAAACTTTAGGAATTCATACGCAGAAGTTCACTTTGGAGAGATGGCACTATAGTCACCTAGTGCTGTTCAGAAGGAAAAAAAAATGCTTGATATTTTGTGAGTGCCTTTGAGAATTTTAGAAATTAAAAAAAAGAAGAAATGCCAAAATACTTGTATGGGTGTGAGATACAGTCTTGTCTAGAAACAGTAATCTAGGCTGTCAGTTTGCCCCCATGCCCCAAGCTTCTAGCCCTATAGCAGTCTAGGCCCCTGTAGGTGTGTCCCCCAAAAGAGATTTCTATCTAGACACATTGGCTTGTTGTGATGAGCCCTAGGAATTTGAGTTGAGCTTTCACTTTAAATGTGTATGTGTTTTCTTTTGGTGGGATTATATAACATAAACTTGTAGTGGACCCAGTCAACACAGTTTTGTGATTTTCTCCAGCATCTTTCTACAGCACATGAGTAGGAGCACAAGCAGGAGATGGTAGGAATAATCTAAAGTTAGAGTTTAGAAAGGTAAAATAATCTATAGGATAAAGGGGCAAAGATGTTTTCTATTACGACTGGTAGGGGAATGACAGATGATAAATGTAATTTTAAATTCCTTTGATACCAATTTCTCAAAGACTTTTCAGGAATATTTTAACATCTCCTCTTTTTATGGCTGGCTGGCCTTGTGGAGGCAGTTCTGTGAGGCCAAGGAAAGACTCCTGCTGTATTCGGAATGGCACCCTATCACCTCCACCTATTACAGATTCCCTGTACTTTCTTGAAAATGCAAATGCCCCTTACCTGTTGATCTGTTTACATCTTAGTGTGAATTACTTTGTAATCTGATGATTAGATTACATATCTAGAGTTCAAACCCAGCTCACTCACAGAATATATGGTTTTGGGTGGGATAGGGGAAAATGATTTTTGGAACATGGGTGGGTGGGAACTTTGTACAGGCTGTGTACAAGAGGACAACCATGGGAATATTGGTCAGCAGTAGGGGAGGAGATACCAGTAGGTGGTGAAAGACAGCAATTGTGATTTTGTCTGGAACTCTTGTATCAGCCAATGAATACCATCCTGCCTCTGCCATCAGTTCCTGTCTAGGTTGCTAATACCAGGTGCAGAGCTCTGTCCTCAATAAGATCACCATTCCAATTATAGTGGGGGTATCTGAACTGGACCTCCATGTTTTCTAATATTTCTACCTTCATAATCATACCCCCATGTTCATTATTTTCAATTAATATTCATCTCAAACTTTTCATCAAAGGCATTGCCAGATAGTTGGGCTTTCAGTCTTAAGTACCATCTCCCAGTTAGCCCTGCTATACTTTTGCTCAGCTGATTTCCCAGTCTTTCCGTTGCTTCTGCACCTACCCTGAGACATTAGGGGAATCATACCCACTAAAACACTAAAATCAAGAGACCTGCACTCAAACCAAGCAGGAACATGTAAATTTGCTGTATAATTGGGCACGAATCCCTTAGTAGATGACTTTTCCCTGATGCACTTCTGCCCTAAAACAGCAACACTGGCACCATCTGCATCACAGTGTTGTTGGGAGGCCCAGAGGAAATAAGATGTAAAAGGATCCATTACTCTTATTACACCATTAGGGGGAAAGCCCTCTCTTCCTCCCTGGTGGCTTTGAGCACCACCCCCTAACTTTGACTTTCTCAATACCAGACTGTACTGTTCGACCTTCTCATTTCTAAGCCTGCATCTTGAGAGAAACATTATGAAATGACATAATTGATGTAATTTGGTGCATGGGAGGTATAGAAGCTTCTCAAGGTTGCTATTGAAAGTGCCTGTTTTGAAAGGTGTCACGATTTTTTCCTGGCTGATTAGTGGGCAGGGTCCAAGACCGAAGGAAATGTCTTCTAAAGTGAATTTAGAAGGCAAAATACCCTCTCCCAAATAGCCATTCAGAGGTTCCTACATTAAAGCAGGATCATTTTTAAGATAAACTCTGGATTTCAAGGTATTTATTCTGTTTTTATCAAAATCTTAATGTACCAGAAAGTTAGAAGCTTATTTGAAATACTAGCTAGGCACACAGAAGCAAGTTTTCTTCTTATAATTTTAATCATCAGTGGACATAGGTTCTTGCAAACTGAAATCATCTTTATCCTACCCTCGATGTGGGGAAAATAATTTTCTTTTTAGTCTGTAGAGGGCAGTCCCCGGGCCCTCCATATTCTCTACCACTATCACCATACTCAGCCTCTGTTCACAATGTAACTGAGGGTCTTTGATTTCATACCTAGATATATACATACATGTCTGTGTGTGTCTATGTTCATATATACACATACATACACATACAGATACACAGATGTGAATATATGTATAACTATATTCACACTATTTGCATTGTTTAATTTATCTTTAGATTAATTCTTTAAAAAGAATGACCTATTTACAACAACAGCTTACATTTACTTAGTGATTTACAGATGATAAAGTACTTTCCTTAAAATAGCCTTGTGAGGTATGTAGTATTTGGGGTTTTTTGGTACAGTTGTGTCTGACTCTTCAAGACCCCGTGGACTATGGCAAGCGAGGCCCTTCCATCCTCCAGTATCTCTCAAAGCCTGTTTAAGTTCATGTTTGTTGTTTCCATGACACTATCTATCCATCTCATCCTCTGAGGTATGTGGTCCATATATGCTTATCCCCATTTTTCAGATAAGGAGACTGAGGCTCCATCACTAAAGTGACTAGGCGGAGAGTCAAGACTTCAGTTTGAATCCCTTCTGTTACTTCTATGATCTTTTTTTAAAATATATAATTTTTTGTTTTTCAGTTCTCAACATTCACTTCCACAAGAATTTGAATTCAAAATTATCTCCTCATCTCTCCCCAACCCCAAACCCCAGGACAGCATGCACCCCATGCACCCTTTCCTTGAGTCTATCCTCCCTTCTATTACCCATTCTTCTTCCATCTTCTTCCCCTCTATTTTCCTGTAGGGCAAAATAGATTTCTATACTCCATTGCTTATATATCTTAATTTCCAGTTGCATGCTAAAACAATTTTTAACATTCATTATTAAAGTTTGAGTTCCATATTCTCTCCCTCGCTCTCCACCCACCCTTCCTGAGAAAACAAGCACTTCAATATAGGTCATACATGTGTAACAATGCAAAGCACTTCCATAATAGTTATATTGAAAAAGACTAACCATATTTCCCTCTGTCCTATCCTACCTTTCATTTATTCCATTCTCTCCCTTGACTTGTCCTCCCACAATAGTGTTTGCTTCTGATTATCCCTTTCCCTTCTATTGTCTTCCCTCTCCTATCCCCTTCCCCCTTGTCTTCCTGCAGGGTAAAATAGATTTCCATATCCAATTGAGTGTGTTATTCTCTCCTTAAGCCAAATCCCATGAGAATAAGGCTCAATTATTTCCTTTCACTCCCCCCTCTTCCCCTTCATTGTAAAATCTCTTTTTTCCCTCCATTATGTGAGATAATTTGCTATATTCTACCACTCCTTTTCTCTTACTGCTAGTACATTCCATTCAACAGTAAATTTTATTTTTTGGGTGGTGTTCCCTTCATATTCAGGTCACCCTGTGCATATATATGCACGCATGCACACACACATATTTTTATATATATGCACATACACACACATAAATATACATATTTACATACACACATACACTCATTACATATATAAACCTACACATATATAATATACACATACATACATACCCATATGCACCTACAAATATATATTCCCTTTAGTTACCCTAATACTGAAAAAAGTCTCATGAGTTACAAATAACATCCTTCCATGTAGCAATGTAAACAGTTCAACTTTAATGAGTTCCTTAAGGTCTCTTTCCTGTTTGCCTTTTCATGTTTCTCTTTATCCTTGTGTTTGAAAGTCAGATTTTCTTTTCAGCTCTGGTCTTTTCAACAAGAATGCTTGGAAGTCCTCTATTTCATTGAAAGACAAATTTTTCCCCTGAAGTATTATACTCAGTTTTGCTGGGTAGGTGATTCTTGATTTTAATCCTATCTCCTTTGACCTCTGGAATATCCTATTCCAAGCCCTTTGATCCCTTCGTGTAGAAGCTGCTAGATCTTGTGTTATCCTGATTGTTTCTTTCTGGCTGCTTTTACTATTATCTCCGTGACCTGGAAACTCTGGAATTTGGCTACAATATTCCTGAGAGTTTTCCTTTTGGAATATCTTTCAAGAGGTGATTGGGGAATTCTTTCCATTTCTGTTTTACCCTCTGGGTCTAGAATGTCAGGGCAGTTTTCCTTGATAATTTCTTAGAAGGTGATGTCTAGGCTCTTTTTTTTACCATGGTTTTCAGAAAAACCAATAATTTTTAAATGATCTCTCCTGGATCTATTTTCCAGGTCAGTTGTTTTTCTAATGAGATATTTCACATTGTCTCCTATTTTTTCATTCTTTTGGTTTTGTTTTATAATTTCTTATTTTCTCATAAAGTCATTAGCTTCCACCTGCTCCATTCTAATTTTTAAAGAACTATTTTCTTCGGTGAGCTTTTGAACCTCCTTTTCCATTAAACCAATTTTACTTTTTAAAGCATTCTTCTCCTCATTGGCTTTTTGGACCTATTTTGCCATTTGGGTTAGTCTATTTTTAAAGGTATTATTTTCTTCAGCATTCCTTTAGCAAGCTGTGGACTTGCTTTTCATGATTTTCTTATGTCACTCTCATTTCTCTTCCCAATTTTTCCTCCACCTCTCTTTCTTGATTTTCAAAATCCTTTTTGAGCTCTTCCATAGCCTGAGACCATGGCATTTTTATGGATGTTTTGGATGTAGAAGACTTGATGTTTATGTCTTCCTCTGATGGTATGCTTTGTTCTTCCTCATCCAAGAGGATGGAAGAAAATACCTTTTCACCAAGAAAGTAACCTTATTTTTTATTTTTTTTAACTGTCCTATTTTTTTTCCCTTTTTTGGGCATTTCCCATCCAGTAACTTGACTTTTGAGTCCTTTGTCAAGTGGAGGGTTTACTACTCTAGGCTTCAGAATTTTTGTGCAGCTATTCTCTGAGATATCTCTAGGGACCTGTAAGTTCTCAGCTCCTCCAAGGTGTCATAATCAAGGAAGAGGATTTTACTCCTCTCCTGGCCTGTGCTCTGGTCTGTGAACAACCACAAGCACTCTTTTCTGCCTTGGAACTGCAAGTAGGGTTCCTTCTCCAGAGTCACCACCAGCTCAACCATGCCAGCACTCCTCCTCACCCCAGGACCAAGACTCTGGATTGAGACCCTGATCAATTGCTCAATTCCCCCGGCATCTTTAGGTCAAGGTCCCCGAAAGTGGATGCTGCTGCCACAGTAGCTGCTGCCACCGTGAGGCCAGGACTGGGGTCAAACTGTGCTTCCCTCTCACCCAGGAGAAAGAGCTTTCTTACTGATCTTTGAAGCTGTCTTTGGCATTTGTGGGTTGTGAAATCTGGGAATCACAGCTGCTACCCATGATTCTGTGCCCTGAAGCCTTCTCCAGTCCTGTCCATCCCATGTGGCCCAGGCTGGGCTGTGCTCTACTCTGAACCTGGTGTGATAGGCCTTTCTGGTCAAGCTGGAAATCTGTTTCACTCTGTCATTTTGTGGCTTCCACTGCTCTAGAATTCAGAGTCATATTTTATGGGCTATGGAGGGAGAGCTAGAACAGGTCAGTTCTTCTCCTCTGCCATCTTGGCTGCGCCCCCCCACTTCTGTGATCTGAAGCAATTCTCTTAACTTTTTAAAGCACCAGTTTTCTCACCAGTGAAAGGGAGATGATGATACTTATGTTGCCTATTTTGTAGCCTTGTGAAGACCAGATGGGTTCAAGTTCATAAAGTGCCATTTTGATTGGAATGGCTATTATTACTCAAGACAGAACCAAGGCTCAAAGTTGCATATTCTGACACCACCCCCAACACCCCCCTTCTCTAGACTGGATTGTATCTTATCTTCAGGTTCCAAGTCTCATCCAAAAAATTGCACCCCCTGTGGAAATGGAACAAGAAAGGCCAAACCTAGAACCACAGCTCTGTGGAGTTGATCTCTGCTGGGCATAGAGGGAAATGGAGGCCAAATTAGGAGAGCGGTTAGGCCAAAAGCTACCTCTTGACATCAAGGTGTGGCAGGGGAAGTGACTCACTATTTTAAGCATTCCTCTCAAAGCCTCCATCCTCTTTTTCTTGGGGTTATTAATTCTAGAAAATTATTCTGGACTTTCCTCCATGATTTCCCTAATGGAAAAGGTCCACTTAGTGCAGACTGTTGTTTCCTAGAAAGAGACAAGGGAAGAAACATGGCAAGTTTTGTAGCTAACATGGGGCAAATGGGGGTTTGCTCCAGGGCACTAACTTCCAGGAGCTGGCACTGCTTCCTCTCTAGCCACTGCCACATTTGGACCTCACTTGGCACAGCCAGCTGTGTTGGTTGCTGGTGGGCACTATGAATGTACCCCAGGGCTTTGGCCTCAGCTCTGTTCACTCCCTCTCTCTGTCTCTCTCTCTCTGTCTCTCTCTGTCTCTGTCTCTCTGTCTCTCTCTCTCTCTCTGTCTCTCTCTCTTCCTCTCTCTCTCTCCTCTTACTTTATACCTCTGAGTCTGGAACTGAAAAGGCAGTTAGCTGTCCCTGGTGGGAAAATGATGCCTCCTTGTTCTGATTGTTTCCTCTAATTGGCAGGCCTGACAAGTTTCTAATCTGCTGTGAGCATGATGCACCCTTTAAAAGACTAACTTTCTTTGCTTGATTTCTGTTATCCTACTTCCTGTACCACTTCACTGGTTCCTCAGAAGAAGCAACCAGATAATGTGTGTGAAGTTCTCTGTAAATAGCATCTCTTATTTAGTTTGTATCATGTAGTTTAGGATTTGACTTGTATTGTTCTCTTTTTTTCACTTTACCTTAGTGATGTGTGTGTATGTGTGTGTGTGGTTGTGTATGTGTGTGTGTGTGTGTGTGTGTGTGTGTGTATTCTCTCTGTACATAGAAATCTTATCTCCCCAATTAGACCATAATCTCCTCAGAATGATAGTTATGACTTGTATTTCTGTAGTTCTGGGCTAGCTATCTAAAATAAGCTCAGTAGAGTCATGGCAATCTTCATCAGCATCCATATCCTACACTGGGGGAACCTGTGGCCTCGAGGCCCCACATAGCCGTCTAGGTTCTCAAGTGCAGGCCCTTTGACTGAACCCAAACTTCACAGAA
>JAQQSK010008723.1:0-13389 GCA_028658325.1 Potorous gilbertii
AAAAATGGGGAGACAATTTTGGAACCCAAAATCTTGTGAAAATGAATGTAAAAAGTTAAATAAATATATTTAAAAAAATAACTTTTCTAATAAAACATATATTTTTAAAATTAAACTTTCATATGTGGAATGTAACATGAGAAGTGGATAGAATGCTGAATTTTGAGTCAAAGGACCTGAGTTTGTATTTGGGCTATGCTGCTAACTACCTATACATCTCTTTACAAATCATTTAATTTTTGAATCCTCAGTTTCTTCATCTATAGTAAGTGATGGTCGGTCTAGATGACTTCTGAGGTTCTTTCTAGCCTTAGGTTTATGATGCTATTGTATTATCTGTTAGGAAGAAATAACAGCAAAATTCATTGTTGGCAGTTTGGTTCCTACTAAGACCTTTTTAGTGCTAATCAATTCAGTAACATTAATTTCAATAAACATCATAAAGCACTCAGTATTTTAAGGTACCGCACTAAGCACTAGGGGTAGAAGATAAAAATGAAAATCCTTGCCCCCAAGAGGCTCACAGTCTACTTGTAAGAAAGAACATGTACACAACTAAATTGTTCAATATAAAGCAATGTAATACAATTTCAAGAGGGAAAGAGCACAAATATTGGATAATAGGATCAGGAAAAGATTTATGTAGAAGGTAGCTCATTAGCTGTGCTTTAAAAGAAGCAAAACATGAAAATTGATAAGATAGAAATTTCTTTGAAATATGTTTAATTAGTAAGAACAAGATGTAGGTAAAGCTCCTCCCAATCCAGCACATACACACACACACACACATACACATATATACACACGTACACAGATGAGAATATGTTGGACTGAATACCCCTGGAATTGAGGGTTAGCTCATTCATTAGTCATTTGAAATTCCTATATGCATCAAAAAATGTCCTATATGCAAGGCATCTACAGTGGGACAAAACTTTTATACTTCAGATTGATCAAATGGTTTTATGAAAAGAGTCAGATTTGAAGGAAGGTTACTGATTATACTTCATGTAGGACAATAGCAAAGTGGGCTTAGGTATACCTGAGTGATCATGTAGGCCAGCCCCTCATTTTACAGAGGATCATGACTACTTAAAAATACTAAAAATGTCATGTTTTCCACCAATAACATTAAGCATAATAAACCAAACATAGATTAAATTTCCAAATAAAGTCCTAAGTTCCACTATTTGGATTTTGATTGGGGAAAACCATCTGTCTATAACATAACATTTAATTTGTGTTCTGTATGTGTGCGCGCGCACGCGCGCGCATGTGTGTGTGTGTGTACTTAAGACAATATAAAACAATATAATATAATGTAGCAAACATTTATTTTTGATTTAATGTGAACACAGCACTGTGCTAGTGGTTGTGGGAGGAGCAGATATAGTTTATATAATACATGGTCTCATCCTTATCCTCATGGATCTTATTTTCAGTAGACAGATAAGTTGCCATTATGTATGTATGTATGTATATATATATACATATATATGAATATATATGTAAAAATGTACCCACATATTTGCATACATATCTATCAACTGACTGATTGATAGATCTATTGATCTATCTGTCTTTGTAAACAAGATTCTTTTCTAAAGGTCAATGAGATTACATATTACTATGAAAACTGAATCATATCAATCTTGATATTCTTAGTATAATTCAAAACAGAAGACAGAAGAAAGTTGCAGCTAAATGGAAGGGTAGCTCAGATACTGGATAAACAAGGCAAGTTGATGGTAGCTATCATACATGTAAGGACAAGAAACAATTTCATGGGGTATTTGGCCATCTTTTACTGTAGTGCCCATGTGCAAAAATACTACTATGAAAATAATTGTAGCTCACGCATCAACTTTTATTTCAGGAGATGAAGTGGTAAATAAAGCCTGTGAAGAATTCATTAAGACCTCTGGAATTAAATCAATTTACACTTTTACACGAAAGTAGGAAAAGGTGAGGATGATGATTATTTTAGAAGGTACACAGGTCATGAATAAGAAATGAAAGAGTCCAGAGACCTGCAGACTATAAGGAAGCCTTATGCCTTCATGTCATGAATACTTTTAGTAAGAAAAAGGATTGGCAGGTGCTAGATGTGGTGAGCATCAAATAACATGAACTAGATTACATATTAGCAGAGAGGAAAAGACTCATTACTGAAGTGACAAGCTTTATGCATATTTACAGATAGACTACTGACAACACAAAGATCAGAATTAATGTAAGGTTATAGGAAAGGTTAATAATGAAAAAATATGGCATATAACTAAAATAGCTCAATTCTGATCTATTTTTAAAAAGCTGTTAATGACAAAGGTAATGGCTAGAAGAAAAAACATCTATATTGTTATCATACCAAAGTTTCACTGATGCAAATCCATTGCTAACAAGGATCCTAAAAAAAAGTAATACCTTAGTAAGCATATGACTTAATTGCCAGAGAATGGTGCCATCCAAATAGTGCATCCAAAGGAAGCACTTGTATAGAATACAAACACCTTTGCATTATCATGTGAAGATGGTGATGAAAAATTATGAGCAGCTTTGCTTTATCAAGAAGAGAGTAAGCAGTGTGGCACAAAATTATTTTTAAAGAACATTAGGCAAAAGAATCCACCAATCAAAATAATTCCCAAAATATTTAAAGATGAAAAAAAAAGGATAACAGATTTTAAAAACTATTTTGCATTCTAACATCACAGTCCTGTGTGTGCTTATAGAAGAGACAGAAGTGACCCTAAGTAGAACGAAGATGGGAAAAGAAGCTGGATTAGTCCAAGATTACATACAGGAGATATGTCCTGAAGCCAAACAATATTGAAAGAGCTGAAGGCTCATTTTACAGGGCATCTGGAGGGGAAAATATCAACAATTTGAAATGCAAGCAAACAAACCAAACCTCAGGCCTTACACACACAGAAAAAATAAACAAAACTTACCTAAAAGTAACTACTGACTTACATGCTTGCATTTTTGCATCTATATAAAATTTTAATGATCATCTGTCCATTCAGAAAAGGCATATTTGATAAGGATATTTGCTTCAAAGCTTTCACAAATCCAGTCCATCCTAGACACTATACCTAAATAAATTTTAAGTATAAATATGACCACGTGACTCTCCCATTCAAACAACTTCAATAGCTTTTTATTTCCTCAGGATAAAATATAAACTCATTTATTTAGTTTTTAAATCCTTGTATAACCTGGCCTTAGACTTCATATAATGGTCTTTTCTTTTTTTAAATATACAATTCAAGCACTGTCTTCTGCATAAAGCTTTTCCTAATTTCCCCTAACTGTAACTGAACTCATTCCCATGTTACCTTGTATTTAACTATTTTCTGTATATTTGTATTTATTCTATGCTTGAGACATACACATACATATTTACTTATATTTTCCACTGTAATGTAATTTCTTTATAAATAGGGATCATTTCATTCTTTGTACTTATGTTCCCATCACTGAGCACAATATATGGAACACAATAAGAATTTAATAAATACTAGCTAATTAATTATTGAATACTCCACAGTATATTGTATCTTTCCATTCTTGCAACTAACTGGAAGATACAGAGAATACCAGGTATTTTCTGGACTATTGATTATTTGAAAAGTTGTTAAGTTATTAGAACAAAATATTACCATAAAAGCTCTCTTCCATCAGGATGTCTCCCATTTGTATATCAAGGTTACTCAAGGGACTGTGAAAGAAAGGACAACAGAAATAACCTTGTTTAATAACTCATCTGATCTCAATATTAGAGGAGGTATAAAATAAATAAATGTATTTACCATTCTGTTAGAGATCCAGCACAGAATTTATACTGAAGAAGATATTCTTTTTTATTATGAGCAGCTTTTTTTTAATCAATAACTTTGTCCCAGTTGAATCAAGCCCCAGAATGTTATAAGTCCTCCTAAAAGTGTATGTGACCTCTCAAAAATGTTTGGCCTGACTATCCACACAAGCATGAACAAGTGGATGAAGAATGTTTATTGTAAAGATATGTCGTGCAATTGAATGGAAATCCTGTAGCTTGTCTATCAATATGGTATGTATGGACAAACAGTACAAATGGACAACGATTTGAGCCTTTAAATAACAGGAGGAGGAAAGTAGGTTGGAGAACTTTTAGGGGCTGCATTCCCAGGACTAAAAGATCAGATTATATCTGACAAATTCCTCTTCCTGGATGGGTTGGCAACCCTTCTAGGAATATATGGAATGTATCCTGTGTCCTTTTGACACAAATGTTTTGTCATATCAATCATGGATGTCTTGCTCTCTCCCAGTCCACAGCCACAACACATGTGGAGTCACATACAAATCTTGTGCTGATCCAATCATGTGCTAGGTCACGTATAGTTCCTGCACCAAGCCAATCAGGTACTGTCATGTACGATCCTGGCACAAGCTTTGAGACTGGATATAATCTGGAAAAAATTAACATATTCTTTGGGGCTTCACTCATGGGGTAGATGCTTTGCCTGAGGTGTTCACAGCTGGGACTTTGGAAGATAAAATCAAGGGTCCCCAGCATATGAACCCAGATATTGGTGCTTCCCCAATTTGGTGATGTATGTAAATATTTCTATTACTCTGTTAAGCTTTATCTTTATATTTCTATATTTATTTAATATTACTTTGTATTGTTCTTGTATGCAGAATAAATGTTACACTGAATCTAATTTGGG
Source organism: Potorous gilbertii (assembly GCA_028658325.1). Classification (NCBI taxonomy): domain Eukaryota; kingdom Metazoa; phylum Chordata; class Mammalia; order Diprotodontia; family Potoroidae; genus Potorous; species Potorous gilbertii. Next base: position 4,716 of record JAQQSK010008723.1, read on the forward strand.
GAGAAGAGTGTTCTTTATACGGTGCAATCTGATCCTAAAAAATACATAAAGCCACTGCATGTATCTCCTTAATGATATACTAACTTTGAAAGACTTAGCTCTTCTGACCAATGATCTAAGAAAACTCCAAAAGACTCATGATGGACAATACTATCCATAACCAGAGAAAAAGCTTTGGAATCTGAACGTAGATGAAAGAATATTATTTGCTCTCTTTGTTTTGTCTTATTTTTCCTTCTTTCTCATGGTTCCTTCCATTGGTTCTAATTTTTCTTTACAACATAATTAATGTGAAAATATGTTTATTATGCATGTATATCTGGAGCCTATATAAGATTGCACACTGTCTTGGGGACAGTGGGGGGAGAAGATTTAAAACTCAAATCTTGTGGAAGTGAATGTGGAAGTTAAATGTTAAATATTGAAATAAATAAATTTTTAAAAAGTTATTCAAAAGTAACACTTTGACCCAGCGATGCCTTTGCAAGGTTTATACCTCAAAGAGATTAAAGAAAGAAGAAGAGAAACAGTATGTATAAAAACACTTATAGTAACTTTTCTTAGGTGTATGTGGTGGATGGATTTTAAACTACATGGGTACCAAGGCCAAGTATGTTAATAAGGCTAGGAAAAAGCAAGAAAGGCCTCTTACATATTGTATGGAGCTCCTCTTTTGAATGTACAGGAGGATATGGACAAGACTCACTACAAATGGGTAAAAAGAGATGAGCTAATATCTACAACATTGGGACAATCCAAATTGATGAGATCACATCCACTGAGCATTTATTAAATATGTGCATGTAATCATATAATATTAGTCCATATTATTATTCATACAGTTAAGTATTTACTTATTATATGCAAAGTATTTTCAAGTTCAGATGAGCACTAGGTATAACCTTACACTTTAGTTTGGAAGACAAGACACATAAAGAGTTAAACAATCCTAAAATATTGAAATATCATTCTAATATTTCAAGGATTTGTGAGCATACCAGTTCTAACCAATATGAATGAGTCTTTCAGACTTTCTGTGCCCTAAATAATTCACAGATAATGTGCCCTTTGGACAGTCTGGTAATAGGGCTCTCTAAACATTGTCAGGATAGTCCTTGATTATTGTACCTGTGCTCAGAGTACTTATAAGGACTTATAAGACCTGCCAAAACTCATGTTCTCCGGATAACTATGCCACCTCCATGGGGCAATGAAGATCAAAGATGAGTTTTTTTCTTATATTAACAACAAATTATTAATTGAGATTAAAATTTTTTTTCTATTTCCTCATTCAGAAATAAACCCCTGTAGATCATATAGCCGGTCTTTGAAAGACATTACTGACCTCACCTCAAAATTTACCCCATCTAGAACATCTTATTTCGGTGATATTCTTACTCCACCCAACGGGAAAACCTACAAAGAAAATCTAATCTAGTTGAATTCTGGCCCATTGTGTTCTACTCAGGCTTGAGTTGGGATAGAGATACCCTCATGAGAATAGGTCCACTTTTCATTATAATATTGATTCTCTCATTAATTGTTAACCAATAAGAGTTGATTTCTTCCTGTTGGGAATACTTCCTCTTCCAAGGGCTTATAAGTGTTGAGAAGTCTCTATGAGTCAACTCTGGTTTACAAGAGAAGGTCAAATGACCATCTATTTATTAACTATTCACTATCTATAATTAACAAAATAATTAATTACCCAGAAATTCTGTCTTTTGAACTTTTCATAAATCACAGAGCTAAGACTTTTGTGGAGGGAAAAATAACTTATTTCAGTATAAACAATAGGAACGATGTCACAAAATCATTCCTGATAAATCACCAAAAAACTAAACAATGAATTAGATTACTACCCACTTCTGATGATTCACATGGGCATGAATTATAATGTCATAAGCAACCTGGAAAGTATTTCCACAGATTATGAAGTCAGGCAAGAAACTAAAAGGGGCAGCAACAGGTTGTTATTTTCCTCATTGCAAAAGAAGCAGAGGAGAAAAGAGTAATCTGAGAAATAAACAAATAGGATATGGATTTTTAGATCACAGTATAAAATACAGCAATAAGAGACTCCTGGACAGGGATGGAGCATATCTAATAAAGTCTGGTAAGAATATATATGTCTAGAGTCTGAAAAATCTAATCAAAAGGACTGTTTTGTTACTATAATTAGAAGATCTTTTTCATCTATTAATTGGCCTATGTGACCCACTTGCGTCCCATGGAAACCTCTGCTGGAAGGAGCTTGTCAAACAGGTGGAGCAGGAAAGGTGTAGAAGAGCTGAGAAGTTAGATAGAGCAGGCAGAACTGAGAAAGAGAGAGGAAGCAAGTGGCTAGCTATGAGTGAGAGAGGGAGTGATTTAGTTTAAAGGAGTTGGTTTGTGAGAAGGCCTGATAATATGTATAGACTTCTTGGTTACTGTGATGAATTTCTTTGTTTCTATTATGGATTTGGCTTTTTGATGTTTGAATAAATGTCTTGATTTCCTCTTCCATGGAGAGAGTCTGTTCTATCTTGGGATTCAAACCTAGAAATTTGCCAGTATTTTCATAGCAGCTGCTTGGGTATTGCCATGGCGATTATAAGGACTTGAAAATAAAATGCATTGGAAAAAGATGAGAAAGAAAACTACCCACCAACTAAGTGAAATACAATACAGATTAGCTGCAATAAAGGAAGAATATAAACTGAGTCACCCAGAAATTTACAGGACTCAAAATTCAAGAAAAAATTCAATATACAACCCATGGCCTCAGATGTCTGTATACAGATGCCTAAAGCTTAGGCAACAATAAAAACATGTAAAAAAACTAGCATGATATAGTGTTTTAAGATTATCAAAATGTTATCTATAGTATCTCATTTTATCATTGCAACAATGTTGAGGCCTGAAAGAGATTAAATTTCTCTGTTCAGAATCTTCTTGATGTTGTTTAGTTATTTTCAAGTCATTTCTGACTTTTCGTGACATTTGGGGCTTTCTTGACAAAGATACTGGAGTGCTTTGATATTTCCTTTTCCAGCTCATTTTCACAGATGAGGAAACTGAGGCAAACAATGTTAAGTAACTTATCCAGGGTCATGCAACAAATAATTGTCTGAGGCAAAATTTGAACTCAGGAAGGTAAGTCTTCCTGACTCCAAGTCTAGCACTCTAGCTACTGCATCACCTAGCTGCCTATCCTCAGAATTATTCAGCCAGTAAATGGCAGGATTTGATATCAGGTCTTCCTGATTTCAAGTACAGGACTCTATTCACGATGTCACCTAGTAATTTCTAGATGAATGAGAGGTTATGATATAGGAAACAAATTTGACTTAATATATATCACTAAAACTTGGAAGGATGAAACCCATAATAGAATGACTCCAAATGGATATATCTTATTTAAAGAAGGATAGGCAACACATTAGAGTATAATTGTATTCCAGTTAATGAATCCTAAATAATAAAATATATTCATGGGGAAAAAAAACAAGCCAGTGGTGGGAAGCATAGTGGAAAACATTTAGGGGAATGATTAAAGAAAACAATAGAATTGATTTTGCATTGGATCATTTGGTCAGAAAGAAGAAATAGAGGAGGGTTTAAGGAAACAAATCAGGAGCTTGATGTAAAAAGCACAATATAATAGTCATGACAAATATATTACTAAGTTGTCTAGAGCTCTCTCTTAGTTATAAGCTCAACAGATTTTTTTTGCTTGCCTAAATAATAATTTTAGCCAGCAAACAGTGAAGGAACCATAAATGGTTGGTTATTTCTATTCTGTCTCAAGACCACTGATCAGGACAAAGGAGATGAATTGAAAACAGAGAGGAAGAATTGCTGCTAAACTTAGCCTGGGTTTTTGTTTTCTCTACCTCCTCAAGCAGCCAGTCTATAAACATTTATTAACTACCAACCATATTTCAGGCACCATGTTAAGCTCTGGTGATGCAAAAAAAGGCAAAAGACAATCCCTTTTCACAAAAAAGTTCAGAGTCCAATGGGAGAAAAAATATGTGGACAATTCTTTATAAATAAAATATTCAAAGGATAAATGAGAAATAGTCAACAGAAGGAAAGCACAGGAATTAAGGAGGATCAGGAAAGGCTTTATGTAGAAGGTGGAATTTTAGCTGGGTTTATAAAGAAGTCATGGAAACCGGGAGGTAGAGATGAGAGGGAGACCATTTCAGACCAAGAAATAAGAAATGGAGTATCTTGTTTTAGGAATGGCAAGGAAACCAAGTGTTACTAAATCATAGAATACATGGGGTGGGGAAGAGGGGGAGGAAGCTTGCACTAGAAATGACAGATTAAAAATAACATCTACCCAAGATAAATAAAGATATAAGAGAATGCCTACGTGTGAAGTTAAATTATCTGTTCCAAATGAACTACATCCTTAGGGGAAAGGAGTGGATGGCAATATGACTGCTGAGCCAGTTAGTGATAGTTGTATTTCTGTGGAGAAGCAATGATGAATTATTGGATTAAAGAAGGGCAAATATTGTCCGGATTTTCACAGACAGAAAGAGAAGAGATACTCCAACTTACAGATTGTGAATTTTGCTTTAGTTCCTGAGAAAATTTAAGAATGGATCATTAAAGTTATGGTTAATGAATAACTCAACAAAGAAGAGGTGATTACAGAGAGCTAATGTGAATTGATCAAAAAGAAGCCATGCCAGACTAACTTTATATCCTTTTCTGTCAAGACAGCACAGACTACTGTAGATACTATTTATCTTAAGTTTGTAAAAAAATGGACAGAAATTTGATCTTTTGTGGAAAAAAGACAGAGAAATGTGGGTTAAAGGATGCTATAATTCATTTATAAGGATTTGGAATGGGTTCAATTGATGTACTCTAAAATTAGTCATAATGGTTTGATGTCACCTTGGCAAAACACCTACAGAGGTGAGTTCCATCTGTTCGAATCTATGCTACTTTTGCTATTCATTTGTTTCAGTGTATTGATAATGCATTTTTTGTTTTAGTATAATCTAATTGAATAATGTGATTTAAAGAAGCTCTTCCCCACTCATTAATGGGTCTGGGAAGATTTGTAGGAAGGCCCCCATGTTTTGTTAACGAGGCACAGGTTCTCAAGAGCTGTGATGCCCTCTGGTTTTAAAAAAGGTATAAAGACTCTGAGGTGAGATTTACCTTTGGGGCTTATTCAGAAAAATGGGCTTATTGCAAAATCTAGAAGGCTTTGTTTTACCCTAATTAGATTATCTATGGCCTGGTTATGTGTGTTATAAACTGGAGAGATGTCTAAATTTGGAACCTTGGAAGGAATGCTTTCTAGAAAGTGATTTTGTTTGGGAGTGGGGGTATGTGAGTCTGTTAGCCAGAAAATGAAATGATTTATTTGCAAATAAGTCATTATGTCTGTGTTATGAAGAGTAATAAAATACTTTCTTCCCTTCGGTAATCATATTAGCTTTTGAAACCAGATTCAATATGCTCAACTTTTAAGAATGAACAATACTATTTTTCTGAATAACAGGTATTACAAAAAAATGTCTCCATAAAGTAAAATCCTTTTCCCACACAAAAGAACGAAAATTTTTTCAGACAAAAAAGGGGAAGCTATGAGAAAGGCTCCACTTTGTGGGAAAGAATAGGTACCTAGTTTTCCATATTAATCTTCATTACCTTTCCCCAATATGATTTGGTGTTTTTCACCTTCAGTCCCTCACTGCCCCTCCCTCCAATATATTGCTATCTCCTATAAGGCACTGAGTTTAATGATGGGATTACGTGGAATGGAATATTGACTATGGAGAGGCGTGGGGAAACTGAGAAATGAAATATGCAACAGATTTATGATGTTTGAAAACATTGCAGCATATCCAGAATTATAGAGCCCTTGATCTGAAACTACCTAAATTTAAATCTTGCCTCTGACCCTTCCTAGGTGTGTGACTCTGGGAAAGTCACCTAACTTCTGTTCCTGCCCTGTAAAATGGACATAATGATGACACCTGCCTCATGGGTCATTTTGAGTATGAAATGAGGTGATATATCCAAAATGCTTTTCAAATATTAAAGTGCTATATATGTTAGTTATTTATTAACATTAATAATGATAATTACATAAAGTACGCAACTGCAATCTTTTTTTTTTAATGTTTACTCCTAGAGACAACTTCAAAGATTTGATAGATTTGATCATTGGCTAGCCCAACTGGATCAGAGAAAGATCTACTTCTGAAATAAAACAATTCTGTTTTTAATGATACAATTTAAAGAAATGTTTAAGGTATTTTATAATTCCACAAGACTCAAAAAGACTTAAAATTATGTTATTTTGATTTCCATACTTTCTATATATTCACTTTCAAGGTTGTTGGGCGTAGTGTTTTTGTGGACCTTATATTACTATATAGTTATTAATTTTTATTATTTCATTGTTAACATTCTGTTATCCTAACTTACAACTTCTCAGTTTTCTTACTTTCAGTCTCAATTAAACCCTGCTATCATTGATTCTAGCCAAAAGTGACAAATATCATCCCTGCTATCCTGTTTCCCTACCATTGTGCCTGCCTGGCCTGACCCAGTAGAACAACCCATGTTGTGCTGTTTCTTCATGGCTCTGGATTCTCTCAACTGACACTATACAAAGGCCATTTTCTCCAGGCACAGAAGACCCACTGGCATTCAGTGGTTGGCATAGTCAGAAGTGGTAGTATCCTTTTATTTTATCAGACATTTTAAATTAGTGAGGAGGTGAAGTTTTGACCACACAGATTACTATCAGACCATAATATATAAAATATGATGACTATAAATATGAAAACCCATGAGATGATTCAGTGCAGATAGATAATAAATTAAAAATCCATAAAATATCCAGAAAATAGAGAAAAGAACATGTAAATAATAGTTTGATACTATTTATTAATTTACATATTTCAATAAAAATTTAAATGAGAAAAGTTTGTGATTTTATGTACAATTTTGTGGTGTTTACTATTGTTTCTGTTTGCTAGATTTTTTGAGGGTTACACAGTTAAATATTGTAAATAATTTTGCTAGAAAAGTAAACAAATTATCAAATTTTCAAAGGAAATTTAAGCAACAAATACAAATATCTTCCCTCTCTCATAAGTCTTCAATATCAATCACTGCTTAAATCTAACCTTACGTTTAATTCCTATGTCTAAGTAGAATTTATTTCTGTTTGTATTTGTTTTAAAAAATTATACATAGATGATACAGTCTGATTATTATACCTTCAAAAATTTGTGAAGTTAACTAAAGGAAGTTAATTAAAAAAAAGAATATTCAGTAATTATATAGAACCGATTCAGTTAGACATAGCTTCCAGTTTTCTATCTGTACTTTGCAAGGTAGCATGAGATATAAGCATATTTCACACTTAAGGAAGGAGTCTCTGAGTCCTCATGTGCTGGCTTTTGCACTTGGGGAATCAAGAAAAAATACACATTAAGGATGGCTTCAAGGGGGCGGAGCCAAGATGGCAGAGTAGAAAGACTCACATATGCTAGCTCTGAACCCACAGCCCATGGATTTCCTCTACAAAGAACTCCCAACAAATTCTGAAACAGTGGAAGCCGCACAGCAACACAGTGAAGGAGATTTCCGTTCCAGAGAGCCCTGAAAAACCAATTCCAAAGGTCCATCGCACACTAGACAGGAGCGGAGCCCTGCCCTGCCCTGGCCACGTGGCACTGAGTGGAGCAAGCAGATCTGAGCAGGCTTCAGGGACGGAATCTCCAGCAGCTGCGAAGGTCCCTCCACCCACAGACTCACAGGTCAGTGAGAGAGATAAGCTGAGAGGGGAGCGGGGTGTCTCTGGGACTCAGGCTCCCTTGGGAGGCAGTGGCAGAGGCAGCAGCAGAGGCAGCAGGTGGCCAGAGGCTCCCAGGGTAGGCAGGAGCTCAGCAGCAACTCCATTACAAAAGGTCTCTGCATAAACCCCCTGAGGGAACTGAGCCTGGGAGGCGGCCCTGCCGCCACCTGAGCACCAGAAATTAAGCTCCCATTGAATAGCAGCCAGGCCTGCCGCCAAAAGCCCTGAGGCTGGGGAAGCAGCATTTGAATCTCAGACCTGAAGCACTAGCTGGGCGGACCTAAGCCAGGGGTGGAGAGGACTCTCAGAAGTCAAGTAACTGGCTGGGAAAATGCCCAGAAAAGGGAAAAAAAATAAGACTATAGAAGGTTATTTTCTTGGGAAACAGATGATTGTGCCATTCTTCTCTGATGAAAAAGACCAATGCTTACCATCAGGTAAAGACATAGGAGTCAAGGCCTCTGCATCCCACACATCTGAAATAGATATCCAATGGGCTTAGGCCATGGAAGAGCTCAAAAAGGATTTTGAAAATCAAGTTAGACAGGTGGAAGAAAAACTGGGAAGAGAAATGAGAGAGATGCAAGAAAAGCATGAAAAACAGGTCAATACCTTGATAAAGGAGATCCAAAAAAATGCTGAAGAAAATAAATAACACCTTGAAAAATAGGCTAACTCAATTGGCAAAAGAAGTTCAAAAAGCCAATGAAGAGAAGAATGCTTTCAAAAGCAGAATTAGCCAAGTGGAAAAAGAGGTGCAAAAGCTCACTAAAGAAAATAGTTCTCTCAAAATTAGAGTGGAACAGATGGAGGCCAGTGACTTTCTGAGAAACCAAGAAATCACAAAAC
>JAQQSK010008724.1:0-13389 GCA_028658325.1 Potorous gilbertii
GAGGCTTTGACTCCTATGTCTTTACCTGATGGTAAGCATATCTCTTCGTCCTCAGAGAGGAATGGCGCAATCCTCTGGTCACCAAGAAAATAACCTTCTATGGTCTTAGTTTTTTTCCCTTTTCTGGGCATTTTCCCAGCCAGTTACTTGACTTCTGAGAGTCCTCTCCACCCCAGCCTAGGTCTGTCCAGCTAGTGCTTGGGGTCTGAGATTCAAATGCTGCTCCCCAGCCTCAGGGCTTTTGGCGGCAGGCCTGACTGGTCTTCAACGGGGTCTTATCTGCTGGTGCTCAGGTGGGGGCAGGGCCGCCTCTCAGGCTCAGTTCCCTCAGGGGGTTTGTGCAGAGATCTTTTGTAATGAAGCTGGGGTGGAGCTCCTGCCTGCTCTGGGAGTCTCAGGCTGAGCTGCCTCTGACTCTGCCCCGGCCACCGCCTCCCAGGGGGTCCGAGTCCCAGAGATAACCTGCTCCCCTCTCAGCCCTTCTCTCTCACTGACCTGTGCGTCTGTGGATGGAGGGACCTTCCCGGGCCGCCAGAGATTCAGGTCCCTGAGGCCTGCTTGGGTCTGCTGGCTCCTCTCAGTGTGGTTTCGGCCAGGGTGGTGGGTGGGGAGCACTCCGCAGGGCAGGGCTCCGCTCCCGTCCAGGGTACCTTTGCGGTGGGTTTTTCAGGGCTCTCTGCAACGGAAATCTCCTTCACTGTGTTGCTGCACGGCTTCCACTGTTCCAGAATTTGTCAGGAGTTCTTTTTAGAGGGAATACATGGGCTGTGGGTTCGGAGCTAGCAAATGTGAGTCTTTCTACTCCGCCATCTTGGCTCCGCCCCTTCTACTGTCTTTTTTAAATCAAATTGACCAAAGGTTTCTCAATTTTATTGCTTTTTTTTTCATAAAACCCATCCTTAGTTCTATTTATTAGTCCAACAGTCTTCTTAATTTAAATTTTATTAGTCTCTCCTTTGGTTGTCAGTATTTCTAATTTGATATTCATTTGGGGATTTTCAATTTCTTCTTTTTCAAGCTTTTTCAGCCACATGCCCAATTCATTGATCTCTTCTTTCTCTATTTTATTCATGTAGGAGTTCAAAGCTATAAAACTTTCACCTAAGAACTGTTTTTTGTAACATCCTATAAGTTTTGGTAGATTGTCTATTATTGTCATTCCCTTGAATGAAGTTCTTCATTGTTTCTATGACTTGTTGTGTAATGCACTCATTCTTTACTATTTGATTATTTTGTTTCCCATTAATTTTTTATTTTATCTTTCCATGGCATTTTATTACATATAATTTTTATTGTATCATGATCTGAGAAGGATTCATTGACTATGTCTGCCTTTCTCACTGGATTGTGAGGTTTTATGCCCTAGTACATGCTCAATTTTTGTATTTGTGCCATGTACCACTGAGCAGAAGATATATTCCTTTCTATCCTCATTCAGTTTTCTCCAGAGATCTATCATATCTACCTTATCCAGTGTTCTATTAACCTCCTTAACTTCTTTCTTGCTTATTTTGAGGTTAGATTTGTCAAGTTCAGAGAGAAAGAGGTTAATGTTTCCCAGTAGGATAATTTTGCTATTTCTTCCTGTAACTCCTAACTTTTCCTCTAAGAATTAGGATGCTAAGCATTTTCAGTTTGGGGTCTGTTCCACGAAGCAATTGATGGATTCTTTTGATGACTATTTTACCTTCTAGATCTAGGACCTCAGAGCAGTTTTCCTTTATGATTCTTGGAAGATATTGTTCAGGCTTTTTTTCATTGTGGCTTTCCAGTAGACCAATAATCCTTAGATTTTTTTCTCCTGAATCCATTTCCTAGGTCAATTGTTTTGTCAATTATATATTTCATATTTTCTTCTATTTTATCATTCTTTACATTTTGTTTGACTGATTCTTGATGTCTCATAGAGTCATTGACTTTTACTTCTCCAATTTTAATTTTTAATAGATTGTTTTCTTTAGTTAACTTTTTCACTTCCCTTTCCATTTTTCCAATTGTTCCTTTTAAGGAGCTATTTTCTTCAATTAGGTTATGTACTTCCTTTTTCCTTTGTCCAGTGTCATTTTCTGTGAATTCTATTTACATATTTTTAAAATTATTGGCCAATTTTTCATCTACCTCTCTAATTTGGCTTTCAAAATCCTTCTTGAGAGGGAGGCAGAGCCAAGATGGCCGAGTGAGACCAACTACTCACCTAACCTCTTTGAAAAAGAGAATCTGACCAAATTTTGGAAGTGGAGAATGCTATATTTGACAGATTGTGGCAGATTCACAGCCCAGGACACACTGGAAGGTCAACAGGAAGGAGTTGTTCCAAGGGGATGGAAAAGCACACAGAACACAGTGCAGCACTTCCTTGCATGAGGGCCAAACATGAAAGCCATAGGGCAGCCTGAGGCAGTGGCAGTATAGGCAGTATAGCAGTGGCAGTATGGCAGCGCAGGGGGGAGTCCAGCAGAGCTGAGCAAGAAAGAGTCATGGACAGAGCCCCAGGTATCTGCAACAGCTGTGCTTGAGACTATCAGCTCGCAGATGAAATGCCTGTAAGTCACCTACTTGAACTTCCAGGAGCAAAAATGGCAGAGTGATCAGTAAATGCTCTCTCAGCCTCCCATTGTATATCTTGAAAGAACCATAAAATAGTTCCTCAGAAAAATCCTGGATTAATGGAGTCAGCAGAAGGGGCAAAAAAGGCTTATAGCACACGAGACTAGGAGTATTGCTAAGGAGGGTTCCTCTTACTGTGGCAGAGGATCAAAGGTGTCTCAGACAGACCCACCTTAGCGACACAACTGAGAGGAGATCTGGAGCCCCAGGGGCTTGGAGCTTCACAATCACCAACACTAAGAGATCAGGCATGCCTCAGCATTCCAGGGGAAATGGGAAGACACCGGGGAATAGCAAAAAAAAAAAAAAGAATGCAGCCAATCTCTGCTTTCTCACACCAGCCAGCTCAGGGCCAGGTCCTTTAGCTTCTAACTGAAAGAACCACAGGCCACAACACAAAAAGGGTCACCATCATGAGGAAGAAGAAGCAAAGCAAGAAGGAAAAGATCATAGAATCATTCTGTGAGGGCAAGGACCAAAACACGAATACCAAAGAGGTCAGTATTGAGACTGTACTCACATCTGAAACTTCAGAAGGAAATATGAACTGCTCACATGCACAAAGAACACTCTTGGAAGAACCAAAGAAGGAAATGGAAGAAAAACTGGCCAATAATTTCAAAAGTATGAACAAAGAATTCACTGAAGAGAACAGATCTTTAAAAAGGAAAATTGAACAAATGGAAAAGAAGTATAAAAACTAACTGGAGAAAATAATTCCTTAAAAGGAATAATTGAACAAATAAAAAAGGAGATGCAAAAATTAACTGAAGAAAACAATTTCATAAAAATTAGAATTGGGCACGTAGAAGCTAATGACTCTATCAGTCATCAAGAATCAGTCAAGCAAAATCTAAAGAATGAAAAGATAGAAGAAAATATAAAATATCTCATTGGAAAAGCAACTGACCTGGAAAATAGATCCAGGAGAGAAACTTTAAGAATTATTGGCCTAACAAAAATCTATCATGAAAAAAAAAGCCTGGACAATATCTGCCAACAAATCATCAAGGAAAACTGCCCAGAAGTGCTAGATCCAGAGGGCAAAATAATCATCAAAAGAATCCATTATTCACCTCCCAATGAGATCCCAAACTAAAAACAGCAAGAAATATTGTTGCCAAATTCGAGAACTATCTAGTGAAGGAGAAAATACTACAGGCAGCCAGAAAGAATCCATTCAAATGTCGAGGAGCTACACTCAGGATCACACAGGACCTTGCAGGTTCTCCATAAAAAGAATGAAGGTACTAGAATATGACAGTCCATAAGCCAAGGGAGGTGGGACTATCATCAAGGATCAATTACCCAGCAAAGTTCAGCTTAACATTTCATCAAAGGAGATGGACATTCAATGGAATAAGGGATGTCCAGATCTTCCTGATAAAAAGGCCAAAACTCAATAGAAAATTTGATCTTCAAACACGGGTCTCAAGAGAGGCATAAAAAGGTAAACAGGAGAAAAGAAAAACTTGTTACTCAATATGGGCAAACTGTTTCCCTATAAGGGAAGATGATACTTGTTAATCTTGCTAATTGTGTTTCTATTATGAAATATAAAAGGGATATAGATAGATATATAGATAGAGGGAGCAGGTATAAAGTAAATGATGTGATAATAAAAATGTGATTTAAGCATGTGAAGGGATTGTAAGAGGAGATGTGAAAAAGAAGAAGCAAAAATGGTAAATTACGTCACAGAAAGAAATACAAAATTATATTACAATAGAGGAGAAAAGGGGAGGGAGACAAGTGGTGACTGAGGAGTGCTCTCATCTGATTTGGTTCAAGGGAAGAACAAACTTAATTAAGTATATGAATCTAACTAGTTCTATAGGCAGTAGGAGGGGAAGGGGGAAAGACAGAAGGGGGAGGCGAAAAGGGAGGAAAGAGGTAGTAAGGGTAAAAGTGAGTAAAAGGGAGGGGGCATGAAAGAAGGAAGGGAAGACTGCAGGAGGTGGTAGTCTTCAAATATTAAAACTCTAAAAGGGAGGGGAAGGGAGAAGGGAAATCTAAAAGCACAAATGGTAAAAAAGAAGATGGAGGGAAAGACGCAGATTGTAATCATAACTGTGAATGTGAATGGGATGAACTCTCCCATAAAACAGAGATGGAATGAAGAATGGATTAAAAGCAATAATCCAACAATATGTTGTTTACAAGGTACAGATTTGAAACAGAGGGATACACATAGGGTAAAGGTGAAAGGTTGGAGTACAATTTATTGTGCTTCAGCTGCTATAAGAAAAGCAAGGGTAGCAATGCTAATCTCAGACAAAGCAAAAACTGAAATATATCTAATCATAAGAGATAAGGAAGGAAACTATATCCTGCTAAAAGACACCATAAACAAAGAAGCAATATCATTGCCAAACCTATGTAGTCCAAGTGGTATAGCATCCAAATTTGTAGAGGAGAAGGTGAGGGAGTACAGGAAGAAATAGATATGTAGTCCAAGGGGTATAGCATCCAAATTTGTAGAGGAGAAGGTAAGGGAGTTACAGGAAGAAACAGACAGCAAAACTGCACTAGTGGGACCCTCAACTTCCTCTCCTCTGAACTTGCTAAATCTAACCTTAAAATAAACAAGAAAGAAGGTAAGGAGGTGAACAAAATTCTGGATAAGATAGATATCATAGCTCTCTGGAGAAACTTGAGTGGGGATAGAAAGGAATATACCTTTTTCTCAGTGGAATATGGCATATATACAAAAATTGACCATGTATTAGTGCATAAATACCTCACAATCTAGTGCAGAAAGGTTGAAATAGTCAATGCATCATTCTCACCTCATAATGCAATAAAAATTATATGTAATCAAAGGCCACGGAAAGATAAACAAATATTAGAAACTAAATAATCTAATCGTAAAGAAGGAGTAAGTTAAACAACAAATCATAGAAATAATCAATGATTTCATTCAAGAGAAGGAAAATAATGAAACAACCTATCAAATCTTATGGGATACTGCAAAAGCAGTTCTTAGGAGAGGCTTTATTTCTTTGAATATCTATGTGAATAAAATAGAGAATGAGGAGATCAATGAATTGAGCATGCAGTTGAAAAAACTTGAAAAAAGAACAAATTAAAATTCCCCAAGTAAATACTAAATTAGAAATGCTGAAAACCAAAGGAGAGATTAATAAAATTGAAATAAAGAAAACTATTGAACTAACAAATAAAACAAAGGGTGGATTTTATGAAAAAATTGACAAAATTGATAAGCCTTTGGTCAATTTGATTAAAAAAAGATAGAAGAAAACCAAATTACCAATATCAGAAATGAAAGGGGTGAACTCACCTCCAATGAGAAGGAAATTAATACAATAATTAGAAATTGCTTTGCCCAATTTTATGCTCACAAAGTAGACAATCTAAATGAGATGGATGACTATTTTAAAAAACATAAATTGCCCAGATTAACAGAAGAGGAAGTTGAATGCTTAAATAGCCCCATCTCAGAAAAAGAAATTGAACAAGCCATCAATGAAATCCCTAGTAAAAAATCTCCATGGCTTGACGGATTTAAAAGTAAAATCTATCAAACATTTAAATAACAGTTAATTCCAGTGCTATATAGACTATTGAGAAAATTGGAGAAGGAGGTCTCCCAAATTCTTTTTATGATACAAATATGGTTTTGATACCTAAACCAGAAAGAGTGAAAACAAAGACAATCAGATAAATTTCTCTAATGAAAAGCAATTCAAAAATTTTAAATAAGATTTTAGAAAAAGAATACAGCAATTTCCCATGAGAATAATATATTATGATGAGGTAGGATTCACACCAGGAATGCAGGGCTGGAGCAATATTGGGGAAACTATTAGCATTACTGATCATATCCACCTCAAAACTAACAGAAACCACGTGATTATCTCAACAGACGCAGAAAAAGCTTTTGAAAAATACAACACCCTTTACTATTAAAAACACTGGAGAGCATAGGAATAAATGGAACTTTCCATAAAATAATAAGCAATATTCAGCAAGCATCATATGCAATGGAAATAAGCTATATGCATTCCCAATAAGATCAGGGGTAAAACAGGTATGTTGATTATCACCACTATTATTCAATATGGTACTAGAAATGTTAGCTGTAGCAATGAGAACAAAAAGTAATTGAAGGAGTTAGAATAGGTAAAGAAAAAACTAAGTTATCATTTTTTGCAGATGGTATGATGATATACTTAGAGAATCCCAGGGACTCAAGTAAAAAACTACTGGAAATAATAAACAACTTTGGCAAATTTGCAAGTTACAAAATTAACCTATGCCAGTCTTTGGCATTTCTATATATTACAAACAATGTCAAACAGCAAGAGATAGAAAGAGAAATCCCAATTAAAGCTAGGGTAGACACTATAAAATATTTGGGAGTCTACTTGCCAATACCAATCCAGGCACTATACGAAGACACTCTTGATACAAATTAAATCAGATCTAAGTAAGTAGAAAAACATCAGTTGCTCATGGTTAGGCTGAGCCAATATACTAAAAATGACAACTCTACCTAAATTAATTTACTTATTTAGTACCACATCAATGAAACTATCAGATAATTATTTTCTAGAGCTGTAAAAAATAATATCAAAATTCATCTGGAAGAACAAAATGTCCAGAAGAGCAAGGGAACTCTTGAAAAGAAATGGTAGGGAAGGAGGCATAGCTCTACCAGATCTCAAATTGTATTATAAAGCAGTAATTATCAAAAGTACTTGATACTGGCTAAGAAACAGAAGGATAGACCAGTGGAAGATGCTAGGTACTCAAGACACAGTAGTCAATGAATATAGCTATCTACTGTTTAATAAACTCAAGGACCTCAGCTTCTGGGATAAGAACTCACTGTTCCACAAAAATTACTAGGAAAACTGGATAACAGTGTGGCAGAAATTAGGCATAAATGAATGCCTGACACTATACACAAGAATAAAGTCCAAATTGGAACATGATCTAGGTATAAAGGTTGATACTATAAACAAATTAGTGGAGCAAGGAATAGTATATTTATAAAATTTAAGAAGGGAAGAATTTTTGATTAAACAAGAGATGTAAAGTATTATGAAGTGCAAAATGGATATATTAAACTGAAAAGTTTTTGCACAGCCAAACCCATTGCAACCAAGATTAGGAGGGAAGAAGAAAACTGGGAAAGAAATTTTGCAACTAGTTTCCATGATAAAGGCCTCATCTATAAAATATATAGAGAATTTAGTCAAATGTACAAGAATACAAGTCATTCATCAATAGATAAATGGTCAAAGGATACGAACAGGCAGTTTTCAGAAGAAGAAATTGAAGATATCTGTAGTCATATGACAAAATACTCTAAAGCACTATTGATTAGAGAGATGTAAATCAAGATAACTCTGAGATACCACATCACACCTATCAGATTGGCTAACATGACAAAACGGGAAGATGATAAATGTTGGAGAGGATGTGGGAGAGCTGGAACACTAATTCACTGTTGGTGGAGCTGTAATCTGATCCAACCATTCTGGAGAGTAATTTAGAACTATGCACAAAGGGCTACAAAAATGTGCATACCCTTTGACCCAGCAATACTGCTTCTAGGACTATATTCTCAAGAGAACATAAAAATGGGAAAGGGTTCCACGTGTACAAAAATATTTATAGCAGCCCTCTTTGTGGTAGCCAAAAACTGGAAATCAAGGGGTTGTGCATCAATTGGTGAATGACTGAATAAATTGTGGCATATGAATAAAGTGGAATATGATTGTGCCATAAGAAATGATGAACAGGAAGACTTCAGAGACACCTGAAAAGATTTATATGATCTGATGCTGAGTGAAAGGAACAGAAACAGGAGAAGATTGTATGCAGCAACAACCACAGTGTGCTAGGATTTTTTCTGGTAAACTTAGAACTTCATTTCAATGCAATTACTTAAAAAATCCCCAATGTTCTTTCAAGGCAAAATACCTTCCACATCCAGAGAAAGAACTATGGAATTCAATTGCAGAACACAGCAGATCATTGTTTTTTATTTTTTGTTACATTTTGGTTTGTTATTTGGCTTCTTTCATTCATTTTAATTCTGCTATGCAACATGACTAAAAATGTATTTAATAGGAATGTATGTGTAGAACCTATATTAAATTGTATGCCATCTCGAGGAGGGAAGGGGAAGGTAGGGAGGAAGGAAAGAAAGTAGGGGGGAAATCTAAGTTATCTGATACTGATTGTGGAACACTGAATATAAATAAAATAATAATAAAAAACAAAAATTATCCTCCTTGAGCCCTTCCAAGAATGCTTTTTGGGCTTGAGTCCAATTCATATACCCTTCTGAGGTTTCAGATGGGAGTACAATCTCAATGCTGATATCTTCTGTATTCTTGCTTTGTAGTTTGTCCTCAAAGTAAGACTCTATGGTCTTTTCTTTTCTGTTTTGCTTCTTGCTAATGATGATTGCCTTTTTCCTGGCTTTTAGAATACATCTTTGTGTCTGGGGCACAAGGAGCTCTGTCCTACTGTTCCTGGGCTGAGAACTTGAGGCTTTGTGTGTTGTAGACTCTGGTTCTTTCAGCTAGAAGTCAGAATGCTGCAGCTTACCTGGTGCTGAGCTAACTGGTGTGCCAAGGCAGAAGCCAAGAGAAGTCTTTCTGAGTTTCCCCAGAGTTACCCTGGAACTCGCTGCATGAGAGTGTGTGAGAGGGGTGATCTGACTGCAGGAGATTTCCCCTCCTGAGCTAGAGAAAGGTAGACTCTGTGGTTGATTAACCTCCATCTGCACTAGTGTCTTCCTGATTCCCCTGGCTGTGACCAGGCATACCTGGTGTTGAAGTTTACATGCTTTACCTTCTGGGGCTTAAGATCACCTCCTGGTTCACTGAGTCATGCTGACTGGGTCAGCTCCAGTCCTGCACTGGTCTCCTTCAGTCACAGCAAGAGTCTCTCCTTAATGATTTTCCTAGCTTCTTAAGCTAACAGACTGTTTAGCACTTCAGCTCATCCCACTATTTCTGAAGTTTTCTGGGTTTTTCAAGGTCATTAAGAGGAGAAGAAGAGCAATAACAGATCATTCCACCATCTTGGCTCCTGGAAGTTCAAATAGATAACTTACGGACATTTAATCTGTAGGCTGATAGTCTCAGGACCAGTTGCTGCTGTTACTGGGTGTCCTGCACTTCTCTCACACTCTGTTCTGCTAGACTCCCATTCTGGGTTGATATGTTTGAGAATCTGCACTGTTGCTTCTACTTCAATCTGCCCTAGCACTCTGCTATTCTGTGGTCTGCACTAGTGCAGCCTATGTGCTTTGCATTCCTGCAGCCCTATGATCCTTCCCGTCAACCTTCCAGGCTGTCCTGGGTTGGAAATCTGCCATACTCTGTCTCCTATTCTGCCACTGCAAAATTTGTTCAAATTCTCTTTTCAGAGGTATCTGAAGGAATATGTGGTAGAGCTAAGGTAAGTTGATGAGTTCATGCTCTCACTCTGCCATCTTGACTCTGCCCCTCCATAGAGCAAAGTTTTAGACTTACCCCATAAAACAGAGGGATAGAGTAAATATGTTTCAAAGGAATAAAGATGGAAACAAAGATTTACATGCAACCTAAAAAGTACTGGATTACGAGGGTGGAGAACTTGCAGCCTCAAGGCCACATGTGGCCTTCTAGGTCCTTGGGTGTGGCCTTTTGACCAAGTCCAAGTTTAAGAGAATAAATCCTTTCATTAAAAGGATTTATTCTGTGAAGTTTGGATTCAAAGGGTTACATTTGAGCCATCAGAGGTTAAGTCTGTAAATTTACTAAGGTCTAGATCATTAAGTGAAAATAAGCTGATCTGGAAACAGTCAAACCTAGCACAGTGAATTGAAAGGTTTATATGCACATACGGAACTCTGAAAATTAATTGAGAAAAAAATAAAATAACTAATTTATTGACTTTCAAAAACCTTAACAATTATACACTAATTTTTTTAATATGCAATATATTCTTTTGCTACAATCACTTTTCTTTACTCATTTTGGCATTGGACATACAAAATTTTCACATATGCCTTTATTCTTTAACATGAAACTATACCTTTATTATAATTTAATCTTAATCATACCTTTTTCTCCTTAAGTCTAATCTTGATTATAAGCCCATAGGTGATCAAAGGAATTTCCATGACAATGAAGTATGCTTAATTCCATCTTTCAGACACATAGCTTAATATTTCATGATATATGTCATGCTGAAAGCTACATTACAGTATTCCACTTACTTTAGGCAGCATCTGTAATTCTGGAGTAATTTTTCTTCCTGCTATTTAACACTAATATCAAAGTTCATAATTCCATCAATGGGGACAAGGCTTCCAAGCCTACTGTAAGTGGAAATTTATATACATACATATACATACATACATATATACATGTATATGTATATGTGTGTATATATATACATGTATATGTGTATGTGTATATATATACATGTATATGTATATGTGTGTGTGTGTATATATATATATATATATATATATATATACATACATGTATATGTATACGTGTATATATATTGGGATGAAGTCTTAACAGTAAGCTAAAGATAACCAGATCTTAAAGATTTACCTGGATTTCTTCTGAAAATAGTTTTGATACAATCTTGAATGAAAAATGAGTTAAGTGTATTTTCTTGTCCACTCCAGTCTTTCTACTGACTTGATTATCAAATGCATTGTTTTTCACATCAAAGGTTTGCAGCTCTTAAAATAATATCACAATTCGTCCTGCTGTTCTTTCAAATTCAAGAAACCTATGCTATATAGATAAAGAAATTCTTAATATTCCAATTTAGCCACTAGGTCTCTTAGTAAGGCCTTTGTTTTGTGAAAATCAATTTGGTTTATTTGAAGAAATGCTTTGTCAGTACTTGGAGACATTGTTCATGTTCAACAAGCAATTTGCAATTGGTCGTATTTATTGAATGGCTTCTTGGAGCTTAGATGATTCTTGAAATGCTTGACACCTAACAGTCTGTGACATGTCTAACAGACACTGAAGTGTGCTCACTTTAAGAGTTACAAGTTTTACACCTTTCTTTGGTGTATTCTAAGAATGCAGTAAAAATAAAATGAAATATATCTATATGGCTTAATATCTTGCACTTTAATGAGAGAGAAGTATATTGGGTAGAAATACTAGATTAATCCAATTTTATCTAATCCAGGTCACAGGATTGGAAGTGACCTAAGGAATGTAAAAGTACACAGAAATGGTCACTCTTGTCTAGCCTCCAAGAAATTTATCAAAATTATTGTTTGTCTCAAACAATTTACACAGTACCATAAGACATGTTGGTTTAAACGATTTTGATATCTCAATAAAGCCAGATTGGGTAGAAGGTGGCTTCATCTTGGATCTTGGAGTAAACACATGATTTCTCTAAGGTGGGTCACAGCATAGACTATGAAGGAGGACTTCAACATTTAGTTTCTTATTTTCATCAATAAGTACAAGAATGAACCATAATAAACAACTTCAGAGGGGGAGGAGCCAAAATGGCGGAGTAGAAAGACACACATAGCTACCTCCTGAACCCACAGCCTATAAAATACCTGTAAGGAGGAACTCCCAAGGAGGTCTGGAGCAGAGGAAGCCCTGGAAGGATGCAGTGGAGGAGATTTCTGTTCCAGAGAGACCAGAAAAACTGACACTGGGGATCCGTTGAGCACCTGACCCAGAGTGGAGCCCAGCCCAGGCCAGCCCTGCCCTGGCCACGTGACCCCAGAAGGAATAGATCTGGGCAGGTTTCCGGGACAGAATCTCCAACAGCTGCATGGTTCCCTCCACCCATGGTCACAAAGGTCAGTGAGAGGGCCTCTTTGGCTGGCCGAGAGGGGAGCGGGGTGTCTCCATAA
Source organism: Potorous gilbertii (assembly GCA_028658325.1). Lineage (NCBI taxonomy): Eukaryota > Metazoa > Chordata > Mammalia > Diprotodontia > Potoroidae > Potorous > Potorous gilbertii. The sequence continues at coordinate 12,488 of JAQQSK010008724.1, forward strand.
CTCAGGCCCCCTCAGGAGGCAGCAGATGACAGGGGTTTCCAAAGCAGGCAGGAGTCTGGATCCATTGTTGAAGGTCTCCACATAAACCCACTCAGGGAACTGAGCCCTATGCTGTGGCCCTGCACCAACCTGAGTACCTGAATTTAACCTTACATTGAAAATCATCCCTGCCCCTGCTGAAAGCCCTGAGGATGGGAGGCAGCATTTGAATCTCAGACGCAAAGCACTAGCTGGGCAGATCTGGAGCTGAGGTGAGTGTAGAAAAGAATTTCAGAAATCAAGTAACTGGCTGGGAAAATGCCTAGAAAAGGCAAAAAAAAAAATAAGACCATAGAAGGTTACTTTCTTGGTGAACAGATATTTCCTCCTTTCCTTTCTAATGAGGAAGAACAATGCTTATCATCAGGGAAAGATGTAGAAGTCAAGGCATGAAAAACGGGTCAATACCTTGTTAAAGGAGACCCAAAAAAGAATACTGAAGAAAATAACACCTTGAAAAATAGGCTAACTCAATTGGCAAAAGAGGTTCAAAAAGCCAATAAGGAGAACAATCCTTTCAAAAACAGAATTAGTCAAGTGGAAATAGAGGTGCAAAAGCTCACTGAAGATAATAGTTCTCTCAAAATTAGAATGGAAGAGATGGAGGCTAATGACTTTAGGACAAACCAAGAAATCACTAAACAAAACCAAAAGAATGAAAAAAATGGAACATAATGTGAAATATCTCACTGGAAAAACAACTGACCTGGAAAATAGATCCAGGAGAGATAATTTAAAAATTATGGGACTACCTGAATGCCTTGGTCAAAAAAAAGAGCCTAGATATCATCCTTCATGAAATTATCAAGGAAAACTACCCTGATATTCTAGAACCAGGGGACAAAATAAATATTGAAAGAATC
>JAQQSK010008725.1:0-13389 GCA_028658325.1 Potorous gilbertii
CATTTTCCCAGCCAGTTACTTGACTTCTGAGAGTCCTCTTCACCCCCTGGCCTAGATCCACCCAGCTTGTGCTTGGGGTCTGAGATTCAAATGCTCTCAGCCAGTTACTTGACTTCTGAGAGTCCTCTCCACCTCCTGGCCTAGATCCGCCCAGCTAGTGCTTGGGGGTCTGGGATTCAAGTGCTGCTCCCCAGCCGCAGGGCTTTTGGTGGCAGGCCTGACTGCTCTTCAATGGGAGCTTATCTGCTGGTTCTCAGGTGGGGGCAGGGCCGCCTCTCAGGCTCAGTTCCCTCAGGGGGTTTATGCAGAGACCTTTTGTAATGGAGCTGCTGTGGAGCTCCTGCCTGCCTCTGGCCGAGCTGCCTCTGTCTCTGGTTGAGCTGCCTCAGCCTCTGCCACAGCGGCAGCCTCCCGAGGGCGTCTGAGTCCCGGAGATACCCCGTTCCCCTCTCAGCCCGTCTCTCTCACTGACCTGTGCGTCTGTGGGTGGAGGGACCTTCGCGGCCGCCGGAGATTACGGTCCCTGAAGCCTGCTTGGGTCCGCTCGCTCCTCTCAGTGCAGTGCGGCCAGGGCAGGGGGAGGGGAGGGCTCCGCTCCCGTCTGGGGCTCGGTGAATCCCTGGGGTCGGTTTTTCAGGGCTCTCTGCAATGGAAATCTCCTTCACTGTGTTTCTGCAAGGCTTCCACTGTTCCAGAATTTGTCAGGAGTTCTTTTTACAGGAAATCCATGGGCTGTGGGTTTGGAGCTAGCATATGTGAGTCTTTCTACTCTGCCATCTTGGCTCCGCCCAAGGAAATAATTCTTTAAAAATTAGAATGAAGCAGATGGAAACTCGTGACTTTATGAGAAATCAAGAAATTATAAAACAAAACTAAAAGAATGAAAAAGTAGAAGACTATGTGAAGGATCTCATTGGAAAAACAAATGGGTTCAGGAGAGATAATTTAAAAAATTAATGAACTACCTGAAAGCTATGATAAAAAAAAGAGCCTAGACATCATCTTTCAAGAAATTGTCAAGGAAAGCTGCCCTCATTCTTGGGCAAGAGGGTAAAATAGTGATGGAAAGAATCCACTGATCATCTCCTGAAAGAGATTCCAAAGGAAAACTTCCAGGAATATTGTAGCAAAATTCCAGAGTTCCCAGATCAAGGAGAAAATATTACAAGCATCCAGAAAGAAACAATTCAAGAAATACTGTGGAAACACAATCAGGATAACACAGGATTTAACATCTTCTAGACTAAGGGATCAGAGGCTTAGAATACGATATTCCAGAGGTCAAAGGATATAGGATTAAAACCAAGAATCACCTCCCCAGCAAAACTGAATATCATATTTCAGAGAGAAAAATGGAACTTAAATGAAATATAGGACTTCAAGAATTCTTGTTGAAAAGACTAGAGCTGAATAGAAATTTTACTTTCAAATACAATAGTCAAGGTAAGCATGAAAATGTAAACAGGAAAGAGAAACCTTACGGGACTTATTAAAGTTGAACTGTTTATATTCCTACATGGAAAGATGATATTTGAATGCCATGAGATCTTTTTCAGTATTAGGATGGTTGGATGGTGTATACATATATGTATATGTATATATGTGTATATATATATGTATGTGTATATATATGTGTATATGTGTGTATGTATATACATATATATACACATACACACACTGTATATATGTGTATATATATATATATATATATATATATGTATGAGAGAGAGAGCATGCAGGGTGAGCTGAATATGAAGGAATGATATCTAAAAAAGAAAATTAAGTGTTGAGCAATGTACAGGGAGAAAGAGACAAGGAGATATAGAATGTAGTAAATCATCTCACACAAAAGAGGCAGGAAAGAGCTTTTACAATGGAGAGGAAGAAAGGGAAGATGACAAGGAATAAGTGCACCTTCCTTTCATCCAATTTGACTTCAGGAGGGAATAACATACACACTCAGTTTGGTATGGAAGTTTATCTTACCATACAGGAAAGAAGGGCGGAAGGGAACAAGAGGAGGGGGATAAAAGAAGGGACAGCAGATTGGGGGAAGGGGTAATCAGAAGCAAACACTCTGGTAGAGGGACAGGTCGAAGGAGAGAATTGAACAAATGAAGGGTGGGACAGGATAGAGGGAAATACAGTCAGTCTTTCACAACATCACTGTTATAGAAGTATTTTGCATGATTTCACATGTATAACCTATATCAAATTACTTTCCAATGTACATGGGTGGGGAGGGGGAATGGGAGAGAATGTGGAACTCAAAGCTTTAAAAATGAGTTAGAGGTTGTTTTCACATGCAACTAGTAAATAAAATATATAGTCAATGGGATACAGAAATCTATCTTACACTACAGGAAAACAGAAGGCAAGGGCATAAGAGAAAGGGAGGGGAGTGATAGAAAGAAAGACATGTTGGAGGAAAGAGTAATCAGAATACATGTTGTCCTAGGGTGAGGGTAGGGGGAAGATGGGGAGAAAATTTGAAATTCAAAATTTTGTGGAAGTGAATGTTGAAAACTGAAAATAAATTTATATGAAAAAAATAAAGTGGAAAAAATGTTCCTTACATCAAAAGAAAAAAAAAAGATGAACCTGGTGATAGAGGCAAAGAGGGAAAAGAAACTGGAAGGGAGGAGGGGAGGAGGCAGCTGAAATAATCTACAGTAATGGTAATGTATGAAGGAAGTATAAGCAAAACAAAATTAGAAAAAAAAATTGGGTAGTAATTTAGATTCACTCAATTCAAACTAATGCAATTCAACTCAATGCATGTATAAAAGGCCTACTTTGTACCAAGAGCTGTCCTATGTCTTAGAGATTCAAAGATACAATAGCAAAAGCCTTCAGTTAAGGCTTCTCCAAAGCCTACAGGATAAAATCCAAAACCCAGAGCACATGGAAAAACGAATGGATATGGAGCAGAGCACCCAGGTATGATTCTTACCTCTGTTATCTACTCCCTTTGTGACCTTAGTCTTAATTTTCTTATCTGTAAAATAAGCAGATGGGATGACATGGCCCTGAACCTATGATCTCTATACCTTAACCAAGTCCCCGGCAATCTTATTTTAGCCTTTGTTTTCCAACTTAAACTTCCTACTCTTATTAAACTGATCTACTCAGCGTACGTTAAACAAAACAAAACAACAGTATAAAGACAAAATGAGTTAAAAGAAAAAAATATTCTCAAAATTTTGCTAACTATATTATAGTCAGTTATTTTCAGTCATGTCTGACTCTTCATGACTCCATTTGGGGTTTTCTTGGCAAATACTGGAGGGGTTTGCCATTTTTTTCCTCTAGTTTATTTTACGGATAAGGAAACTGAGGCAAAAGAATTAGGTGACTTGCCCATGGTCACATAGTTAGTGAGTGTCTGAGGACAGATTGGAATCCAGTAATATGAGTCTTCCTGATTCCAGTTGAGGGGCTCTGTGCAATATGGTGCCACCCAGGTGACCCCATGAGCTCCTCTACAGCAGGGATTATGTTTGCCACCCTGTGCATTATGGTGCCACCTAGCTGTTCCTAACTTCAGTTATTCCATTATACTAATCACTGACTCTACCAGATTGATACATAGTAGAGATCAAAAGATGGGTCCAAAATAATTGTCCCAGAACTACTGGTAAAAGATGAGGCCAGAGGAGTCATTAGATCAGAGATTTAGAGACGAAAGGGCTTTCAGAGTCCATCTACCCCCTGTATCCTACAGTTGAGGAAACTGAGGCTCAAGAAATTTACCTTCCTTCCACATTCCACAATGTCACCTAGGTAGGAAGTTTTAGAACCACCCTTTGGACTCAAGACTTCAGATTCTAAATCCAACATTTTCCTGCATTTTAAAGTCTTAGGCAACTGTCTGGGAATGCTGAGAGGTTTAGACTTGCCCAGGGTCATGCAGCTGGAATGTGCTGGAGGCCAGTCTCATATCCAGGTCTGCACGATACTATGACTGCTATTTCTCTCCCTTAGGCCATGTTGTCTCCTCTGTTATTCAATTAGTACTGGTGATGTGGAGTGAGGGCAGCTCATGGAAAGCCAAGTGTTTCTGATTCAAAACGGAGGTATATTAGGACTGACTGTCCCTCGATTCAAGACAAATCCTGTTACCCATCAACCTCCTGGAGCTCCTTGGAGGAAATACAGAATCCTCATGAGGTAGCACCTTGTAGAAGACAGGGGCAAAAGCAGCCATCAATCCATACAGTGGAACGTTGTTTACACAAGGCAATGTTGCTGGTCCTCTCCCCATGTGGCCCCTATGAAGTGTCCTCCACCAGTCTCTGGTATTAGGTAAAGCTAACATCTACTGTTCTCAGATCTCAGTATCACCTAAAGTCAAAAGGTCATAAATTTAGACATGGGTGGTCAGCACCCCTTATTCTACTGAGGAATGAGCTAAGGCCCAGGGAAGAGAAGTGACTAGGCCAAGGTAACACTGAGTGTGGTTTTGAGGCCAGATCTTCCTGATTCTAAGTCCAGCACTCTGCTGCTTGAGGGAAGTTCCCACTCAGGTTCAAATGAACTAAGCCAGGAAGAATTATTGGATCCTAGACCTAGGGCAGGAGTTTTATAAAAAGAAACCCTAGAGGAATCTTCTTTGCTATTACCATCCTTGGAGCTACAAATAGAAACCCTGACCACAAGTTGTAACCTTGGCAATGGGTATGGAAGTCACCGACAATTTGGAGTTGTGCTGGTAAATACCTCCAGTAGGGCAGAGACACACAGAGGGGATAGTGATGGAAAACAAACAAACAAACAAGCTGGTTCTGCAGATAGAGGACCAGAGTTCTCCCCCACTACTGATATCTATTGCTTCTCCTTTAACCTCCAGAAGCCTCTGTTTACTCAACAATGAAATGCATCCTGGGGCATCTAAAATCTCTTCTAAATTTGGATCTCTGAGTTTTTGATGAGGACACTGACTTCTGTAGCTGACTATTCCTCATGCTTCATCATAAAGCTGCTCCTGCATCAGTGGCCCACCCTGACCCATGAGCCTTCTTTTCCCCACCCCAGGAAGCCAACTATTTACCAGTTTCCTAGTTTGACTAATTACTCTTGATAACAGCATTCTCATTTCAGTTGTTTCTTCGGATTGGGCACCCCAAAAGCTTAAGTATGCAGGAATTGGGAATAGAGTGGGAACACTTGCAAGATTAATGTAGGTGATTTGGTGGAGAGGTGTGAAGGAGGGCTGGGAACCTCCATCCTAAACACCCCCCACCCCCATCCACCCTCAAAACATAAGAATAATAAAATTGCTGTAATGCTTTAAGATGTGCCCAGAATTTTATAAATAACATTTCATTTGGTCCTCACAACAACCCTGGAAGATGGTTAAAATGAAAAATTATCTTTTACCAATGAGAAAACTGAGGAAAATGGCAGTTAGGTTCCTTGTTCAAGTGTCAGAGGCCAGATCAGCATACAAGTCTTTCTGGTGCTAGGTCTATCCACTGCATCACATAGCTACCACTATGTTAAACCTGAAAAAGACTAGACTGGATCTAGTTTAGTTCATCAAAGTAGAATGGTATAGTGGAGGCAGTCTTGGACTTCAGTCAGGAAGATCTCTTTTCAAATACTGCCTCAGATGTTGAACTGTCTGACCCTGGGAAAGTCATGGACCATTTCTCAGCCTCAGTTTTCAGATGTGTAAAATAGGGATCCTAATAGAACCTGCCTCACAGGGTTCCTGTAAAGCACAAATGACAACATAAGCAAATCCCCTGCAAACCTTAAAGCACCATGTAGAGGCTCCTGGTGTTGTAATTATTCATTATTACCTCTTAATCTCCTTGGTTCTCATTTTTCCTCTTCTCTAAAAGGAGATGCTTGTATTAGATACTTAGGATGAAGTTCTAAGTACGTAGAACTGGGATGGTCTCCAAAGTCCTTTTCAGCTTTAAATCTTTAATTTTACAAAGGAGGAAATTGAGGTCATAGAGTAAAGGGACCTCCTCAAGGTTCACTTAGGTCTTCCTGCTCATAGGACTCAATGGTCATGGAATCACATGGACCACAGACCGTATTGATGCATATGACCTAGAAGTTGGGAAGCATGTCAGAGACTACCTCATACAACCCCTTCACTTTACACAGATGGAAACAGGCCAAGAGTGAGTATCAGAGAAATGGTGGGAGCTCAGTCCTGACCCATTTTAATTGAAACAGACCTTTCTCCAGAGACATCAGCTCTTCTGGGGCAGGGCCCTCATTCTTGGGATTCATGATGAACAGATTTTGAGGAAGAAGTCTCCCAGGCCTTCCAGCTAGAGCCTATACTCCAGTTCAGCCTGTCTCACTTCCTCCATAAAGTTGAAAAGCCAAGACAGACACAGAAGGAAAATAAAGGATCCCATGCCCTAAAACTGAAGGTCTTGCTCACTCCGCTATATGCCCTGTCTGAAGTTGCCCTTTCCTTTCCTCCAAGTAAAAGTGCTGAGAATGCCTAAGCCTGGGGAAGCATTTGTCTGCTACCTGGTAGGTCAGTCTGGGCCCTGGAGATCCCCTTTTTAGCCTACAGGGAAGCCCATTGCCCTTCCATCCTCATCCTCCCACTCACACACTGAGGTCTTCCTTAATCTTAGGGAAGTTTGATTCTCTCTCCCCACTCTGGATTTCTCTCTTCTAAAGAGACTCTGGAAGCAAAATGGTGGGTTGCCAGGCAGGTGTATGGAAGGGAAATATGCTCAAGGATGGAGCCTGAAGAAACCATTGATATTAGGAGACTGCCTTAATATGATAGGCTTCCCTCCTTGAAGTTTGACCAAGTCAAGAACTGAGAGCCTGGATTTCCCCAGCGCCCATCCCAAAAAGTGAAGTTCTTTTCCTGCTCTGATACCATCCCCTCCTTCATATCACTAACTTTTTCCCATTCCTTCTGACCACCCAAGCTCCATCTTTGCACTGGGCATTTCCGTACTCTTCTTCCTTAGAAGAAAGAAACTGCTCAGATCAGATTTTATTTTCTGTGCTCTGGGAGAAATTTGTTGATTTATGGACTTCAATCCAGCAATAGAATAAACATTTATTAATCATTTATTATGTTCCAAGCATGGTGCTAGACTTTGAGGATACATGGATAAAAATGAAATTCACTGTCCTTAAGGATCTCAAATTTTATTAGGAAAAAACAACACATAGTAAACATATAATTCCCACCTTGGACAAAGCCCTAGTTGCCACAACCTGGTTATGGCTTTTATGCCCTTGACTACTTGGTCTTATTCCTACATCATGTTCTATCTCTTTGTCTTCTCACTGGCTGTCCCTCATGCCTGGGATGAGCTCACTCCCCACCTCTGCCTCTCAGTTTCACTGCCTTCCTTCAAGACTCATCTCCAACTCAGAGTCCTCCAGTGGGTCTTTAATGCTGCCTGTCAGATCAGGAACAAGTTAATGCTTGTTCCTGTAAGCATGCCTTCCATCTATTTTGCATATATCTCCTTGCTGTTCAGTCATTTTTAAGTGTATCTGAATTTTTGTGACCCTATGTATGGTTTGCTATTTTCTTCTCCAGCTCATTTTACAGATGGGGAAACTGAGGCAAAAAGAATTAAGTGACTTGCCCAGGGTCACACAGCTTAAAACGTGTCTGAAGATGGATCTGAATTCAGGGAACTTAGTCTTCCTGGCTCCAGTTCCTGTGCTCTGTGCACCATGGTGCTCCCTAGCTATTTCATATATCTTATAGGGACAGTTATTTAAATACCATCTGTTCCATTCTGATGTGCTCCAATAAAGGGGGCCAGGGACTATTCTTGACTTTCCTTCTTTCCCCAGCACTTTATTCAGTGCCTATATATATGTATGTATATATGTGTATATATGTATGTGTATATGTATACACACATACATACATATATATAATATATATAATATTTAACAAATATGTTTTTGCTGGTTGTTGTTATTGTTAACATAATTTTTGTTTTTCAGACAGCCTTTCTGCCCTAGCATCTCAGTCATTCAAGACTGGATGTATTATTGAGATCACTGAGCCCAGTTACCTCTGCTACAAAATGCAGAAGTGATTTGCCAAAGGCCACACTGCAAGTGCACATCAGTGTCAGGGCCTAAATCTAGGCCTCCTGGCTCCCAGTCCAAGTCATCATCTGTTGCTCCATAGAAAGAAATGTTAGGGTATAATAATGTTTTAGAGCCAGAGGAGGAGGGCGCAAATCCGGATTCTGCTGCATCCTTATCTGTGTGACCTTGGGCAAGTCAATTAACTTCTCTCTCTGGGTCTTCATTATTTTTTACCTATAAAATGGAGTTCATCTAACCAGAGGGAGATCTGTGAACTTGGATGGGAAAAAATGCATCTTTGCGTCCATTGACTTGGATTTTTTTTTTGTGATTCTGCGTATTGTTATTTAATTATTTAGAAATAATAGAGAAGGCAATCATAGGCTTTGACAGACTGCCAAAGGTATTCACGACATAAAAAAAGGTAAGAACCTCAGGATGGTTGCTGAGCTCCCTCCTAGTTTTCTATTTCCTGGACTTGTATGCCAACTCATATACTAGCAATATGAGCTTGGGCAAATCAATAACATCTCTAGGCCTCAGTTTTCCCAGCTGTGAAATAAGGGTTTTGAAATTCATGGCTTCTGAGTTCCCTTCCATCTTAAGATCTTTACTCCTAAAATGAAAGAAAGGGGCAGGTAGATGGTACAGTAGACAAAGTGCCAGGCTTAGAGTCAGGCCTGAGTTTATATGTGAGACCCTGGACAAGTCCTTTACCCTTGTTTGCCTCAGTTTCCTCATCTGTAAAATGAGCTGGAGAAGGAAATGGCAAATCAGTCCAGTATCTTTGAGAAGAAAACCCCAAATGGGCTGACAGAGAGTTAGATGTCTTTAGTCAACTAGTTAACAACAAAATTATGGGAAAAAATATGTTTTACTGGAAAAATAACACTCTATCTAGCCTGAAACTTAATCATGTTAGGGAAACAAATGCCTTAGTTTTAAAAACTAAAGGACAAGTGACATTCCATGCAAAGATTGTTGTTGACTGGCTAAGTGGGGGCTGTATTCATAGACTCTGCTTCGAAAGTCTCACTGTAGTAAGTCTCATGGCCACTAGATGGCAGGCCAGCTAACCAAATCTTCTGTGAGCTCTCCACTGATCCGCCACCAGTTGAGGCCAGTTTTGGCTTTCTCTATAGGGGTTTCTTGACTCTGGTTTCCAGTGGGCTTCATTAGATGACAATTTATCATCCTCAGGACCTCGAGACTCCTGGAAAGCTTTGAATGCGGTTGCCATGACTACACTAGCTTCTCTTTACCCCATATGCACACAGTGTCAGCAGACCCAACAACCTAATGTCCTCCTATGCTGACGACATCTCCCCTCCTTCCCCACCCCAGACATCCTATGCCTGCTCTCCCCAGACAAGCAGGCACCAGCAAACTGATCGATAACTTCAGGGCCGAGCAGAGCAAGGCTGACATGCTTTAAGTTGTGATGTGGTCTGGCTAAACTGGGAGGTGGGGGCAGGGGGAGAGAATGTTGAGAAATCTCCTCTGTTTTTAGCTCTTGAAGCTGATAGGGTTACAGAAGTGACATTAAAGGCCACTGAGTCCATTAAGTCTTCATTATATAATAGAAGAAACTGAGGCCCAGATGCACCATGCTGGTTTCAAGGTCACACAGTGAGTACCTACGTGTCAGGACTCAGATCCAGCTGATTTTCCATTGAACATTACTCTTTCCCACCCCAAGTGTCCTTGTCTCATTTCCCTTAGTACCAAAGGGCTCCCAAACATCTTTGGGGCTGTCTCAATTTTATTTTATTTTTTCTAGACCACTACTTAACAGATGCTTTTCCCCCAGAGCAACCATCAAAAATTCAAAGTTGTTTCCTTTGTCCCAAGAGCAGCCTCATGGATAATAGATGTGAGAGGACAGAGGCACTTGTCACTCCAGTGACTTGGAGGTCCTCTGTCAATAGTAATCAATCACTCCTCACCCAGTGGTGAGAGGGCATCGATTACTTTCCTGGGCGTTTATTGGAAGCTTTCTTGTGCCTGATGTACCAAGAGTCATTCATCTCATTCCCAGCTCTTAGGAAACCCAAGACCCCAAGAAGAGATGGGAGCTGACACAGCCAGAAGATAATTAACAACTCTCCCTGGGAAAGTGATCTAAATGACAGGGACCTGTAATGGCTATTGATTGATATAGAAGAGGGTGGTAGGGGAGATGCATACTTAAAGCTCTCAGAAGTGTCTTAGGTGAAGCAAGAGTCCTAGAGACCTGGATAGCAAAGGGTTAACTGAACTGACTAGAGGAATTGCCATCCTCTGGAAATGAACTTTCTAAAAGGAATAAGATAAGCTTTGATAAGTGAAACCAAATCTCTGCATTTTGCTAGAGTATACGTAAGGGCTTTCTTGTGTAAATATCAGTTCTGCAGATGGGAAATGCCAAATAGACAAGATTCTTCAAAGCTGAGGGATATGCATTAAGACAGTCTGTGTCTCACTTCCAACTACCAGGTGTAAGGGGATCATAGAATGTAGACGAACAAACAATATTGTTTGATCATGGAATCCAAGCTTGAAGACTCAAAGACTCTATAGTCTAATCCCATTTTATCAAACTCCGTCATTAGATCAAACAGAATCACAATATTCCATCCATTCATCCCACAAGCACTTACTAAGATCCTCCTGGCACTGGACATACTAAGGTTAAAAAAAAAAGTTGGTCCTTTCTCCCAAGAAACTAACATATTAGGAAGGAAAAGGTAGACACAAGTAATAAAAGGTCAAATCTCATGCAAAGTAATTTTGTGGAATTGGGGGAATCATTGACATCTGGACCAGTTTCAGAGCTGTTAGTGGCAATCCAATCCCATTTATCCTTCAACCAGAATCTACTCTGACAAAATGGCCCTAGAGCAGAAAGTGAGGCTGGTGACTTTGCCCCAAGTCATGGCATCATCTTCTTGATGTCATGGTCTCCTTCAAAGAGGGCTTCAATGACATCACAAGGTGATGTCTTGACTTCTGCATGAATTGGATTTAAATGAGAAAGAGTTGTGTAAAGTTCTCAGCTTCACTCTCTCTTCTAGAGTAATTGAAGTCCAGTGTCAAGACAAGTCAGACCAACTGGCAATGGCCCAGGATGCAGTGGGTGAGCCTGGAGTCTTTGATGTCTGAGCAAGCTGTGTGTCTGTGTGTGTGTCTTCATTGCTGAAGAAGACCATGCCATCAGAGAAATAATGACATGACTTGCACTTGACTTTGTTTTTGAGTGAGGGAGGGCAGTGCATAACATCACCATCCTCACTTCTGCTCCAGAACCATCAGAATCCAGTGACCAGATATTCATCAGGATGACTGGAGATGACCCAGGAGGAGGCAATTGGGGTTAAATGATTTACCCAAGGTCACACAGCTAGTAAGTGTCAAGTGTCTGAGGTGAGATTTGAACTCAAGTCCTCCTGACTCCTGTACTGGTGCTCTATCCACCGTACCACCTAGCTGCCCCAATATTCTATAATGGCTAAAACAACCATCCCTTATAATCTGCTTTCTGGTGATGAACCACTCTGCTCTTAAGTAGACTAAACTTTAAGCATGCTAAACAACATCCATAGCCACCAGAACAAATCATTCTTATCTACCCATTGCACCATGGAAAGTCCTCACATTATGAGGGTAGAATCTCCCCTCCCTCCAACTCGTGCACAGGTTTGAGGCTTGCTGGTGCCCTTCAACCTGGTTCAGACTGTCTGCTAAGGCAATTTACTGGTGTGTAGGTTCTGTACATGCTAGGGGTTCTTGGAGCCACTCTTCAGAGTTGAGTGAATCAGGTGGACATCAAGGGTGTATGAGCAGCCCTGAAGAGGATGCTAGTCCTCCTGAACACCCCATGGGTCCCAAACACCTGGAACATAGTAGATGCTTAACAAATGTTTGCTCCCTTCCCATTCCTGTCATGACCTTGGGCAAGTCAGTTTTCTGGCCCTAATTCTAAAATGAGAACTATGAGCACCTACTTTCCAGAGCTGTTGGAGGATCACATGAGATGATATGTATAAAAAGCTTCTTTTCACCATGCCTATAACTTAGCAGGTGCTTAATAAATGCCTAACTCCCTGGACAAATTACCGACTGTAATCTGTAAAACGGGAGTAAAAACAGTACCTACCACTCAGGAGTGTTGTGAGGATTGAATGAGGTCATCCATGAAATGTACTTGTAAACCTTAAAGCATTATTTAAATGTTATCTGTTATTATTGCTATTTCACATAATAGGTCTTGGACACAGCTACCATGACCCACCTCCTCCTTTCACACTCCAGACCAAACAATCCTAGTTTCCCAGACGAGGAAACAGGCACAGAATGGCCAAAGATCTACCCAAGGTCACACAGAACTAGTAAGGAGCAGTCATTATTCAAATCCAGGTCCTCACACTCCAGAGCCCAGGCACTGAGACATCAACCAGATAAAGAGCTGACTCCCCACCGGTTATCACAATCCCCTGGCACACCAGTGATGTTTGGAGAAGACAAGGTAATATCTGCTACTTACAACCTGTTTGACCTTGGGTAAGTCACTTGACTTGTGTGGGCCTCTATTTCCACTTCTGTAAAATGAGAGAGGTTTGGAGTTCATGACATCTAAAGTACCTCCTGTCTCTAAGTTTATGACACAATGATGCCATAGAAACAGGAGTCATACCATACAGAGACCAATTCATTGAAAGCTCACAGCCCATAATGAGGTACCCTCCAATGCCTCCTGGATCCATGGAATCTTAGATCTGGAAGAGACTTCAGAAACTTCCTCGTCTAACCCTCTCACTTTCCACATGAGGAAAATAAATGTTGTTCAACTGACTTGTCCAAACTTACAGAGTTACAGAGCTAGTAAGCATCAGAAGGGAGATTCGAACTCAGATCATCTGAATACAGAGCCAGTTGCATACTCCTCTTGAGGGACAAACTTGGTCATTAGAATCATACAGCTTTCAATTTGGGGCTTTTGACATTTCCAAGAGTGTTGGCTTAGCCATTGTGTATAGTGTCTCTCCATGGCTGAATGCGTCCCTAGACGTCTATTTAGAAAGTCCCTCCCATGCCCCTCAGAATTCTTCAGAGCCAAGGTTTCAAGAATATGCTAGTAATTAATGTGCCGTTATATGTTAACTCTTCCTTAATAATTGACCATCTACTTAGTTCCCATCCTTTACTACTGTAAATACTACTACTACTACTACTACTACTACTGCTACTACTACTACTACTACTACTACTACTACTACTACTACTGCTACTGCTACTGCTACTACTACTACTACTACTACTACTACTACTACTACTGCTACTACTACTACTACTGCTGCTGCT